>JAULBR010161641.1:0-16829 GCA_032355825.1 Melanodrymia aurantiaca | reverse complement strand
CCTTATTTTGCTGGCCTAATTATTATAATTTGATTCTCGTCCGTTGACCGCATTAGTTATTAGACCAATTTTTTTAAAAAATTTCGTCATTATGAATATTTATCTGTCAGCATCAATATTAATTGTTATTATTGTATGCTAGTAGTTAGGTTGTAGTTTATTAAAATACTAATTTTGGAAATTAGCGATTAAGCCATGCTTACTTCCTAAGAATATAAATTATAGGGTATCATAGTTAGGAAATGAATAGAATTTTGAATTCTACTATAAAAGTTCGAACCTTTTTCTTATAGAAGATTTTAAGTTAAAAAAACTAATAGCCTTCAAAGCTTTCATTAAATACTTATTTTTAAATCTTGAATAAGGTGGCTGAGGAAATAAGCGGAAGACTGTAGATCTTTTTACGGAATTTATCCCCTTATAAACTATGAAAATAATTTTATCTATTTTAAATGTCTATTAAATAATATTTTAAGTACTATATAGCTATTAAGGGACTAATATACTATATTTATTGCAAAAGATAACGGTGATATTTTATAAAATTTAGGATAGTCTATATTTAAGCTATAAAGCAACTTGTTATTATAGTGTTCTAAACAAAACGAGTATATAAGATTAAGATTTTATAAAATAGTATAATTATATATGGGAGGGATATATTAGAAAACTATTTTGATAAAATAAGCTAAATTTAAGCTATTGGGTTCATACCCCAAACATGAGTCAACATATTCTTTTATCAGAAGTTTGGTTCTGGCTTATAATTTTAATTGCACCTACTTAAAATACATGGAATTTTTAAGGGAAGTGAGGAGAAAATTTCTTTTATAGGAATTAAATTTTTAAAAAAGAATATTTTGAGTATTATTTGTAAAAAGATACTAGATTTTATTTCACTAACACCAGTATTGAAGATTAAGCAAATATAGGACACTGTGACTTAGGGATTAGGTAAAAAATTTGGAAAAACTTGTGCCAGCTTCCGCGGTTACACAAGTATAGTTGAATTAAAATAAATCGGTTAAAAAGACAGTTAATTTTATTTTAAGATAAACCTAATTATACTTTATTAGTTAAATTAAAAGAGTAAATTTAAGATTGTTTTTATCTTAAGATGATTCTGTGAAAACTTTTAATAAAACCAGGATTAGATACCCTGCTATTTAAGAAATAAATATATAACTAAATATTATACCCGAGTATTACGGATTTAATTTTAAAACTCAAAGAACTTGGCGGTACTTTAGACCCAGTCAGGGGAACCTGCCTCATAATCGATATTCCTCGTAGTATCTAACTTTCTTTTGCTAAACAGTTTGTATACCGTCGTCATCAGGTAATTTTTAAAAATATAGAAGTTAGCTAAAAGAATTTTTTTCTAAATGTCAGATCAAGGTGCAGCTTATAAGAAAGGGCTGGTGGGTTACTATAAAAAATTTTTAATGAATTTTTCTTTGAAAAAAGATAATGAAAAAGGACTTGAGAGTAAATATTCTAAGGAATATAATATTGAACTTAGGCTTATAAAGTGTGCACAAATCGCCCGTCGCTCTCGTTGAAAAATGAGATAAGTCGTAACATAGTAAAGGTACCGGAAGGTGTTTTTAATTAAAAGTATAGCATAAACAATGTGCTTCACTTACATTGAATCGATAGTTAGATATAACTTACTTTTAAATAAAAATCTTGTTATAATTAGTATTTTATTTTTATAAATAGAAAAATCATTTTATAAGATAGTATGGTTGAAAGAACTTATTATGAATAACTATAGAGAAAAAGTACCGTGAGGGAATGTTTAAAATTTTTAAAAAGTAATAATTAATATTTGTACCTTTTGTATGATGGCTTATTTAGATAAAAAATATAAATTATATTTTCCCCGAAATGAATTGAGCTATTAAATTTCTATAATAATGTAGAAAGATTATATAAAGAAATTTTAATAGTAGTGAAATGCTTACCGTAATTCATGATAGCTGGTTAACTAATAAAGATATGAAAGTATCTGTTTTTAGAATATTTAAAATTATTAAAATTTTAAATAGATAAATAACTCAAATATTGAAGGATAAGCTTCTATATTTTATAAAAATATATTTTAAAGATAAATTAAATGTAGGCTTGAGATTAGCCATCAAATTTATATTTTGTTATACAGAATAATTTTTAATTCTTTAAATTTATATATAATATTTTATTCTTGTTTATTAGAAATTTTTAGGATAATTAGTACCTGAGTTAGATTCTAGTAAGATGAGTATTTTTTATAAAAATTCTATGTTGAAATTAAATAAGACAGGAAATAAAAAATTTTAATTAGAAAATAAATAAAAGGAACTCGGCAAATATTTGTTTCGCCTGTTTATCAAAAACATGGCTCTTTGTAATATAAAAATAAAGAGTCGAACCTGCCCAGTGATAAATTCAACGGCCGCGGTACCCTGACCGTGCAAAGGTAGCATAATCATTTGCCTTTTAATTAAGGGCTAGTATGAAGGGTTTGACGAAAACAAAACTGTCTCTTATTTATTATTTAAAAATTAATTTTGATGTGAAGAAGCATTAATACATCTAAAAGACAAGAAGACCCTATTGAGCTTTAATAAAAGTTTAAGTAAATTTATGATTTAAAAATTTATTTTTTACTATATTTTAGTTGGGGCGACTAAGGAACATAAGAGCTTCCTTTATAAATTAAAGACTTATTGTTAGATCCAATTTTATTGATTAGAAAAATTAGTTACCATAGGGATAACAGCGTAATTTTTTTTGAGAGTTCATATCGATAAAAAAGATTGCGACCTCGATGTTGGATTGAGATTTCCAATGGGTGCAGAAACTCTTTTGGTTGGTCTGTTCGACCATTAAAATCTTACATGATCTGAGTTCAGACCGGCGTGAGCCAGGTCGGCTTCTATCTTTAGCTCCAAAATTTTTTAAACTAGTACGAAAGGACCGTTTTAAAATAAATTATTTAAAATCTAGATATAATATAATATTAATTTAAGTTTTATAACTACAATTAAGTTGGCAGAAGTTATGTGATTGAGTTAGGTTCAATAGAAGGAAAATATTCCACTTAATTTTTTATTAAAGTGACAGAAAAATGTGTTAGATTTAAGTTTTAATTATAGAAGTGAAAGTCTTTTCTTTAGTAATGATTGTTTCTATTGTTTCTTTTTTTACTACATATGTATGTGTATTATTAGGATTAGCTTTTTTTACACTATTAGAACGAAAAGGGCTAGGTTATATACAAGTCCGAAAAGGGCCTAATAAAGTTGGGATTATAGGTTTACCTCAGCCTCTAGCAGACGCAGCAAAACTTTTAACTAAGGAGATAAGAAAACCTAATATAGTAAATCAAATTCCGTATTTTTTTGCTCCTATTTTTAGGCTAATTTTAGCTTTAATACTTTGACAAGTAATTCCTAGTAACTCTAGAACTACTGTGTTAAAATTAGGGCTCTTATTTTTCTTGTGTGTCTCTAGAATAAATGTTTACGGAACATTATTAGCAGGTTGAAGATCAAACTCTAAATATGCACTTTTAGGGGCAGTACGTGCTGTAGCACAAACAATTTCTTATGAAGTAAGTCTGGCTTTGATTTTGTTATTTAGACTTTTTCTTTCTTGTAGACTAGATTTATTAGAAATTCAAGATTTTCAAACATGAATTTGATATAGATTTTTATTTTTTCCAATAAGGCTTATTTGATTAACCTCTTGTGTAGCTGAGACGAATCGGGCACCTTTTGATTTCGCAGAAGGTGAGTCTGAGTTAGTTTCAGGATTTAATGTAGAATATGGTTCAGGAGGATTTGCATTAATTTTTATAGCCGAGTATGCTAATATTTTATTAATAAGGTTATTAACTGGTTGTCTTTTTTTTGGAGGTCCTTGATTTTTAGGATTTTCTAGAGATTTAATTATATCTTTAAAAATTTTATTTTTTTGTTTTTGTTTTATTTGACTTCGTGTAAGATTCCCACGATTCCGTTATGACCTCTTAATAAACTTAACATGGAAAAATTTTTTACCTATTTCTTTAAGAGGTCTAATTATGATTATTGGTATTTTTTTTGTTTTTGATTTTTAGCCCTAACAGAATAAAAGTTTATAAAACAATAGCGTTAGAAGCTAATAGTAATTTATTTTCTGTGTGACAACTTATATTATATTTTCTTTAACGATTTCTTTTTTTTTATTACTTCCTATAATAAATCACCCTCTTAGATTAGGGCTTTGTATTATATTCTTAAGTTTATCTAGGTGTCTTTTAGTCGGTCTTTTAAGACATTCTTGATTTGGGTTTATTTTATTTTTAATTTTTGTAGGAGGAATACTTGTCATATTTATTTATGTATCTGCTTTAAGACCTAATGTCTATTTTAAAGGCATAAATTTACTTTTTGTTATAGGGATTTTAGTTTTATTAATATTATTTAGTTTCATTGAATTATTTTTTTTAGATACTTTATTAGTTACAGATATATTTACTGAAAGTTTTTCTTTTATAAAATCATTAAATGGAGAAAAAGTTGTTGTACCAGCCTATATCTGTATTATACTTGGTCTCGGGATTATTTTATTATTAAATTTATTGGCAGTTGTAAAAATTTGTTACTATCAGCATGGGCCTTTACGAAAGCATCTTAATTAATTATTTTATAAGCTTAATTTTTATTATGGCTAAAGAAAATTCCGGTTGATTTATTTAAAAATAGATATTTACTGTTTTGTATGTAGATATACATATAAGTGTTACTACCTGGGGAAATTTTGTCTTGAAAACAAAATCTAAGTGTTCGAATCACTTAGTAACTTAAATTTAGTAATAAGAAAATAATTTCAATCTTTGACTTACAAGACCAATGCTTAAGCTTAAGCTGTTATTACATGATATGTTACAAATTTCTTATTTTTTAATTTTAGGTATAGTGGGAATTTTTTGTTCTTTATTAGTCTTAGTTATACAGTATAAACATCTATTGAGATGCTTATTGAGACTAGAGGCAATAACACTTTCCTTATTTATTTTTTTATTAGGTACTACAATAGTCGGCAATTCTGAAGCATATATAGTATTAATTTTTTTAACATTTGCTGCTTGTGAAGCAAGATTGGGGTTAGCTATTCTTGTGTCTCTAATTCGAACACATGGAAATGATTACGTGCATAGATTCAGAATACAGAAATGTTAAGATTAATTTTTTTAAATTTGTTTGTTATACTGCCGGTAGTTAAGGATAAACTATCCTGATACTGGTCTCTTTGATTAATATTTTTTGGTAGTTATTTTTCTTTATTTTATTTATATTTCTCTTTTAATGATATAAAGATATTTAGAAGACTATTACAAATAGATGGCCTAAGAAGTCCATTAATTGCTTTAACTTGATGGATTTCTTTACTAATATTACTTGCAAGTCATAAGGGAGTAAAAATTTTAGAAAATAAAATATCTCTATTTAGATTTTTTATTTGTTTATTAAATTTTGTATTAATAATAACATTTCTTTTTATAAATGTTATATGATTTTATATTTTTTTTGAATTATCACTAATTCCAACATTAATTTTAATTTTGGGTTGAGGATACCAACCGGAACGTCTTCAAGCAGGCATATACATGCTATTATATACAATTACTGCTTCTCTGCCATTATTGTTTTTAATCTTATCTACATCAAGAATAAAAAATTCTTCTAATATTTTTTATAGAAAGATAACACAACTATTTTATAGAAGAATAAATAGATGAAGATTAAATATTATTGTTTTAGTTAGGATAGGAGCATTTTTAGTGAAATTACCTATATTTTCTGTCCATTTATGACTTCCTAAAGCTCATGTTGAAGCCCCTATTGCTGGTTCAATAATTTTAGCTGGTATTTTATTAAAATTAGGAGGGTACGGAATTCTGCGTATAGCACAATTTTTTTTAATAATAAGGAGAATAATAAAAGATGTACTATTTATTTTTAGCCTTTGAGGGGGAGTCGTCACTAGAATAATTTGTTTACGTCAGGTTGACTTAAAGTCATTAATTGCATACTCATCTATCGGTCATATAAGAATTATATTGGCCGGAGCCCTATCTATAACTTCATGAGGATGAGAAGGGGCGTTGTTACTTATATTAGCACATGGTTTATGTTCTCCTGCAATGTTTTGTCTAGCTAATATAACTTATGATAAGAGTCACAGACGTAGAATTATTTTAAGAAAAGGTTTTCTTCTCTTACTTCCTAGATTAGCTTTATGGTGATTTTTATTTTGTGTTATTAATATAGCTGCCCCTCCCTCAATTAATTTATTAGGAGAACTTTTAATTATTCCTGCAATTTTAAGAATAAATTTATGAATTTTTGGTTCTTTTATTTTAATAAGATTTCTTACGGCCGTGTATAATCTTTATATTTATACAGCAACTCAGCATGGAGGGGCATTAAAGATATTAGTACCATTTTCAAATTTTAGTACTTTAAATTTTCTAGTCCTATTTTTACATTGAGTTCCTGTAAATATTCTTATTTTAAAGTCTGAAACAATCTGTGTCTGACTTTAATTTCATTAAGTTAATTTAAAAAAAATACTAGGATGTGGGCCTAGATATAAAGCTAGTTCTTTACTTAATTATGAAAATTAACTCTATTGTTACTTTATTTACTATAAAGTCTTCATCTATAATAAGATTTTTCTTATTTTTCTATTGTTTATGTATCTGTCCTTTATTAAGATTTTTAGTATTAAGAGGAAAATCTTTTATTATTGAATGAGAAATTATTAGAGTCAGTACTACATTTATAACTTTTCCTATTATTTTTGATTCTGTGGGTGTAAGATTTAGATTTATTGTGTGTTTTATTTCTGCATGTGTAATAATATTCTCATCTTCCTATATAGAGCATGAACAATTTCTTAACCGATTTATTTGATTGGTTATAATATTTGTTCTGTCAATAAATGCCTTAATTTTTATTCCGAGGTTAATCTCACTATTATTAGGATGAGACGGTTTAGGAATTGTTTCTTTCGCGCTAGTTATTTACTACCAAAATAATAAATCTTTAAGAGCAGGGATGTTAACCGCTCTAATAAATCGAATTGGTGATGTTGCCTTATTAACAGCTATTG
The DNA here is from genome assembly GCA_032355825.1 of Melanodrymia aurantiaca. Taxonomy (NCBI): domain Eukaryota; kingdom Metazoa; phylum Mollusca; class Gastropoda; order Neomphalida; family Peltospiridae; genus Melanodrymia; species Melanodrymia aurantiaca. The sequence continues at coordinate 9,683 of JAULBR010161641.1, read as the reverse complement.
GGTTAGTAGTTAGTCAAGGCCATTGAAATATTTTATTAATAGAAAATTATAAATTTACCGGAATTATTTCATTTTGTATCTTAGTAGCAGCAATAACAAAAAGTGCTCAGATTCCATTTTCCAGTTGACTTCCGGCAGCCATGGCTGCCCCAACCCCTGTATCAGCTTTAGTTCATTCCTCCACTCTTGTAACTGCCGGAGTATTTCTTTTAATTCGGTTTTACCCATTCATTAGTAGTTGGGAATATTTTAAACCTCTACTTTTATTTGTTTCTGTGATTACTTTATTTATGGCAGGACTTAGTGCCACTTACGAATTTGATATAAAAAAAGTAATTGCTCTATCAACACTTAGTCAACTTGGGGTTATAATAATAAGTCTTGCTTTAGGTCTCCCTTATTTAACATTATTCCATTTATATACACATGCCTTATTTAAGGCTATATTATTTTTATGTGCTGGAGCAATTATTCACAATAGATCCAATAACCAAGATTTACGAATATTAGGAGGATTATGAAAAGATATACCTTTAACAATCAGATGTCTGAATATTGCTAATTTAGCTCTTTGTGGAGCTCCTTTTCTTAGAGGATTTTATTCAAAAGATCTAATTTTAGAAATATTTTTGTTTAGTCCTTGTAATATATTAATTCTTGTGTTAATTTTTTTCGCTACTGGTATAACTTCTGCCTATTCTTTACGGCTTTCTTTATACACAATATGAGGGCAAATAAATCGTTCTGCCTTTCATCAAGTATATGATGATAATTTTAAAGTTACTTCCCCCATAATCTTATTAAGATTAATAACTATTATTGGAGGTGTATTTTTACAAAATAATATACTAGAATTTAATATATCTTTATTTCTTCCTATGTATTTTAAATGTATAAGAATTTTTGTTATTTTCTTAGGAGGATGAATTTCTTTAAGACTATCTAAAAAACTCTTTTCTTCTAAAATAACTTTTAATAAAAGATATTCTTTTTTTTCTTTAATATGGTTCTTAGTACCGGTGTCAACACTCCCGTTAATTAAAATGAGAATAAATGTGAGATTGAATTTTATTAAGTATTTAGATCACGGGTGGTTTGAAATTTTAGGAGGGTCAGGAACATTTATTAGTATTATTCATATATCTCAAAAAAATCAAACTTTTCAAAAAAATTTTTTAAATTTTTTTATAATAATATCTGTTTTAACAATATTTATTTTAATTTTTATAAATTTAATTTAAATTTATTATGATATGGCCCTATGAGGACAATTAGGATTTCAAGACGCTTCTTCTCCTTTAATAGAACAATTAATTTTTTTCCATGATCATGCTATATTAATTTTAGTATTAATTATAACAATTGTTAGATACGCTTTTATTTCATTATTAACAAATTCTTTTTCTTCTCGTTATGTCTTAGAAGGACAAGAAATTGAGACTATTTGAACAATTTTACCAGGAGTAATTTTACTTTTTTTAGCTCTACCATCTTTACGGCTTCTTTATTTACTTGATGAAGTATTAGATTGTGGTCTAACAATTAAAACAATTGGTCACCAATGGTACTGATCATATGAATATTCTGACTTTTTAAGTTTAGAGTTTGACTCGTATATGCTTCCTACAGAAGAACTAACTATTGGAGATTTTCGTCTTTTAGATGTAGATAATCGAGTAGTTCTTCCAACAGAAACTTCAATTCGAATATTAGTAACATCCGCAGATGTTATTCATGCTTGGACTGTTCCTTCTATAGGAGTAAAAACAGACGCTATTCCCGGACGTTTAAATCAATTAAGATTCTTTATTAAATATCCAGGCGTTTATTACGGTCAATGTTCAGAAATTTGTGGAGCTAACCATTCTTTTATGCCTATTGTTTTAGAGGCCGTAATAATAAAAGATTTTACTTCTTGACTATTAAAAAATACAATATAAATTAAATAAAAAACTAGTTAATTTATAATATTGATTTGTCATGTCAAAGTTACTATGATAGTGTTTTTTTATGCCTCATTTGGCCCCAATTAACTGACTAATTATTTGATCTCTTATTTGAATTACTTTTTTTATCTTCACTATTAGCTTATGATGAATATTGAATTCATATAACTATTATTTTTATATATTGCTTACGAGAGATAAGGCAGCACATATACGAGAAGTATTATTTCCTGCTATTTGAAAATAAATGTTTTTAGATATTTTTTCTACTTTTGATGATCATAATTCTATTTTTTTAGATATATATGTGTTAGTTTGACTTACAAGTTTTGTTCTCCTTTATATTACAATAACTGCTTTTTGAAGAGGCCCAAATCGTTTAAGTCTTTTTATAGGTTTCTTAAAAAATATTGTATATTCTCTTGTTGAAGTTACAGTGGGAGGCTGTCTTATGTATTTTTCTTTAAGAATAGTAAGATTATTCTTTATAATTTTATTTTTAAACTTATGTGGAATAATTTCTTATGTATTTGGTGAAACAAGTCATCTTGTTGTCACACTTTCCTTAAGTTTACCTCTTTGAGCAAGTCTTTTATGAGCAGGAGGAGCTCATGACAGTCATAAAGTTATTGCTTCATTTCTTCCATCAGGAGCTCCCTCAGTTTTAGCTCCTTTTTTAATTTTAATTGAAACAGTAAGAATTTTTGTTCGTCCACTAATTTTAGCTCTTCGATTAAGAGCTAATCTTACAGCAGGTCATATTGTTATAGCTATCATTGGAGGATTTTTAGAAAGATCTATTATTTCTTGCTCAAGAAGTATAGTTTTATGTGCCCTATTTCAAATATTTTATACTATTTTTGAATTTGGTATTAGATTTATTCAAGCATATATTTTTATTTTACTATTGATTCTCTATAGAGACGACCACCCTGATACTCAGTATAATTTTAGAAATCTCCCTCATTCCCTAGATTTACCGCATATTAAATCATCTTTAAAAAATGAGGTTCACTTTTATTAATATATTATAGACCTAAATTAAATTTATTTATAAAATAGAAATATTTTAATCTTTAATTAAACTATACTGATATATTAATTTACAGAACTGAAATTACTAAATCTATAGTACTGAAAAATCTAAATATAAATATTTTAATACTTATAGATAGTACTACCCTTACTTTTTATGTATTTATAGTATTAAAAATACGTATATATTATAATAAAACCTAAGGTAGTATTAATACATATAATTCAATAAATTTAATTTAAATCAGAATCCTAGAATCTTTTAATATCGTGAGAAAGTTAAAGAAAATTTCTAAAATATGAATTTATAAGAAGGACTATCCCCCCTAATAAATTTAACCCAACCCCTAAAATAATTAATATATTTATATTATTTTTGCTGAAGGTTAATTTTAAGTATATATTTTTTCATATAATTGGTGTTCTTGAAAAAAATGTAGAAAATAATAAAGTAAAATAATAAAATAGTCTAATTAAAGAGCCTAAAATAAGAAATATTAAAGTGACCTTTATATCTAAGCTTGTTCTTATTATAACTACCCATTTTGGTACAAACCCTAGTAATGGAGGGATTCCTCCTAAAGATAGAAGTATAAAAATTATTAAAATACGAGCTAAAAAATTTTCTCCTAAAAAAGATCTAAATGTTTGAAAAATTAAATTTAATTCATTTCTTCACGCCCTTAAAAACACACAAGCAGTCACAAAAAAATAAATAATAAAATAAATTTTTAAGGATCTCTCAGTTAAACAACAACAAAAAATTATTCAACCTATATGTCTAATTGAAGAATAGGCTAATAAGGCACGTAACTGTGTTTGATTAATACCTCCTAATCCTCCAAGAATTCTTGATCCTCTAGCAACAATTATAATAATAAGTATTAGGCTTCTTATTGATCAGACATAGCAAATAGAAAAAAGAATAAATAATGGAGCCACTTTTTGTCATGTAAAAAGTAAAAAATTTATAAATCATGACAAGCCAGCTACTACTGCGGGGAATCAAAAATGAACCGGAAAAACTCCTAATTTTAATAATAGTCCTAGAATTAAGATAATTAATCTCTTCCTTAATAATAAGTTAAATCTATCAGAACTAAAAATTCAAATAAAATCCGGGCCAAATCTTAATAAGCTTCTAAATATAATTATTACGGAACCAACTGCCTGAAAAATAAAATATTTAATTGTAGATTCTGTTTCTAATACAGATCCCCCATAAACTATTAATGGGATAAATGCAATTAAATTAATTTCTAATCCTATTCACACAGTTAGTCAGTGTCTTGCACTTAGAGAATAAATAGTTCCGAATATAGTTATAATAAAAAATAAGAATCCATAAGGAATAAAAATAAAAAAATTTGATAAAATCATTAAGAGAAAGAATGGAATTAAACCACTCAAAATAAAGTTAGCAGCCCTATTTTATATTCTATTTTCTCTTCTAAATTATTCAATCTAAAGAACCTTCTTTTCATTCGTGAAATAATCCTCAAATTAAAATAATTAAAAAAAGTACAATTATATAAATAGAAATAAAATGACTAGAGAGTCTTAAAAATTTAACTGCAGGAATTAATAACACAATTTCTACATCAAAAATTAAAAAAATAACAGCTAATAAAAAAAATCGTAAGGAAAAAGGAATACGCGCAGATCCTAATGGGTCAAATCCACATTCAAAGGGAGAACTCTTTTCTCGGTCCGCAATAGATTGTTTGGAGATAACCCATGAAATTAAAAAAATAAAAGATCCTAAAAAAATAGCTAGTAGAGTTGCAAATAATATAGAGAACACAGGTACTAAAGTATTAATCTTATATTTTACACCATCAATGTAATCCGTTCGTCCGGCGTAGTACCTATTTATATTAGTGTTAAAATCTATAAAGAGTCTAACTAAAATTTATTAACTATATATGAATATATAGTTAATAATTAGATTCCTTTATTTCTAGAGACATAGTGTATGTCGTAAATAGATTAAAAATCTATTGCTTAATCTCAGCCACCTAAAAATATTGTTTTATTATCTATTTAAAATCCTCATCAATAAATAGAAAGATAAAGAAAGAGTCAGACAACATCAACAAAATGTCAATATCAAGCAGCAGCTTCGAATCCGAAATGATGACTTTCTGAAAAGTGGTAAGAACTTACGCGGATTAAACAAATGCCTAGAAATGTTCTTCCAATTAAAACATGAAGACCGTGGAATCCTGTAGCCACAAAAAAGGTAGAGCCATAGACACCGTCTGCAATAGAAAATGAAGCCTCATAATATTCCCCTGCCTGTAGATAGGTAAAATAAATTCCTAAAAGTACGGTTATTGTTAGCCCTTGTAAAGCTCCTGAACGACTTCTTTCTAATAGTCTATGATGAGCTCAAGTTACTGTTACTCCTGAAGCCAGCAACACAGCAGTATTAAGTAACGGAACTTCAAAAGGATTTAAAGGTCTAATACCCGCGGGAGGTCAACAAGAGCCTAATTCAAATGTAGGAGCCAATCTTCTATGAAAATACGCCCAAAAAAAAGCAAAAAAGAATAATACTTCTGAAGTAATAAATAAAATTATTCCTAAACATAGTCCTGAATAAACTAATTTTGTATGATATCCTTGAAAAGCTCCTTCACGGATAATGTCTCGTCATCATTGAATTATGGTTAAAAGAATTAAAAATAACCCAAAAAATAAACCAGCTGTTGATATTCTTCGTGTTCATCTAACTAGTCCAATTGTTAAAAATATTGCTCCTATTGAACCAAATAATGGCCAAGGTCTAAATTCTACTAAATGAAACGGGTTTCGTAACATAACTAATTACCTTTTTTATCTCTAATCCTGCTACTTGGAAGGTAGCTATACTTTTTCATACTCAAAAGGTTCTCTATTATGTAGAAGATTTTAACGAAAGTATCGTTCCTTTAAATTTGCAATTTAATATTTTATTATCAACTATAAAATCTATTATATTTTAAATTTGCCTAATTCACAAGATAATATTTTATATAGGACATGTGTTTAGAATTTATAGTAAATATTAAGAGAATCTTATATTAAGATTTATATAAATTCTAAACACATATATTATATATAGTAGTATCTTTCATTAGTAGATAAATTATATAATTCCTAAAGTGTTTATTAATAATGAGATACTTAACTTTGTACGCTTAATACATAACCTCGCAAAAAATGAACTATCTCATTTACGGTTACGGCCCGTAAGTAGGCAGTGAAAGTCTGTCTTTGCAAATTTAGGTAATTTATCTAGGTTAGTTAATTTTATATATTTAAAATGCTTACTTTATAGTAATTTAAATAGCTTACAATTTAAAGCATGGCATTGAAGATGCTAAGAAGAATTTTAATTCTTTAAATAATATAAATTTTATAACAATTATAAAAATAAAATCCTTATTAATAATATAAATTTTTGTAGTGTAAGTTAGCACATTAAGATTTTCATTCTAAAGGTATAGATTTATCAAAAATTTATATGCAAAGTCCCATACGAAAAACACATCCTATTTTTAAAATAATTAACAACGCTGTAATTGATCTTCCTGCCCCTAGAAATTTTTCTATTTGATGAAATTTTGGTTCTATAATAGGAGTATGCCTAGTAATTCAGATTTTAACAGGTATATTTCTAGCAATACACTATACACCTCACACTGATCTAGCTTTTACCTCTATTATACATATTATACGAGATGTAAATAATGGTTGGATTCTTCGTTCTATTCATGCGAATGGGGGGTCTTGTTTTTTTATTTGTATATATATTCATATTATACGAGGATTATACTATGGGTCATTTACATTAATATACACATGAAATGTTGGAGTTGTTTTACTTCTATTGACTATAGCAACAGCCTTTTTAGGATATGTATTACCTTGGGGGCAGATGTCTTTTTGAGCGGCCACTGTTATTACTAATCTTTTTTCTGCTATTCCTTATATTGGTAAAATTTTTGTTAGTTGGTTATGAGGGGGGTTTTCTGTAGATAACGCTACTTTAAATCGATTTTTTTCTTTCCACTTTATTCTCCCGTTCTTAATTATAGCTTTAGTAATAATTCATTTTTTATTTCTTCATGAAACAGGATCTAATAACCCTTTAGGATTAAATAGAGACAGAACTAAAATTCCATTCCATGCGTATTATAGATTTAAAGATATTATAGGCTTTCTTTTTTTATTTTTCTTTTTAGCTTTAATAATAGTTTATTTTCCTAATTTATTTACTGACCCGGAAAATTATATTCCTGCAAATCCTTTAGTTACCCCTATTCATATCCAGCCAGAGTGATATTTTTTATTTGCTTATGCTATTCTTCGTTCCGTACCTAATAAATTAGGAGGTGTTGTAGCTCTTGCTATATCAGTCATAATTCTGTTTCTCCCTCCTTTAGTACATAATAGTCCCTATTCTTCTTTTAGATTTTCACCCTTGAATCAAATTATATTTTGAAGATTTTTAAGAACCTTAGTGGTCCTTACTTGAGTAGGAGCACGCCCAGTTGAGTATCCTTATGAAATTACAGGACAAATCTTTAGACTATTATATTTCTCTTATTTTTTCTTTTCTCCCTATTTATACTTAATATGAGTTAAAATTCTAAATAAATAAATTTTGTCTATTAGATTTTTTAAAATTATATTTACTAATTAAGTCTTAATATTTACATATAATATACTAATAAAAAACTTAAATTATATTTAATTACACAAGTTTATTTAGAAACAAGTGCTCCCACTTCCTCAATATTATGAAAATCTGCAGGAAGAATATTGTCCCACTCTAAACTTCTTCTAACATGAAGGCCTCAAATTACAGAACGCTGAGATACAAAAGCTTCCCATAAAATAAAAACAAAGTATAAAACACCAATAAAAGAAATTATTGACCCAATAGAAGATATAACATTCCAGGCAATATAGCTATCGGGGTAGTCAGAATAACGACGAGGTATCCCGGCAAGCCCTAAAAAATGTTGTGGAAAAAATGTTAAATTTACTCCAATGAATATCACAAAAAAATGAGCTTTCGATCAACGTCTATGAAGAGTTAGTCCAGTTATAACAGGAAATCAGAAATTAAAAGCAGCAAATAAAGAAAAAACAGCTCCTATAGAAAGCACATAGTGAAAATGTGCAACAACATAGTAGGTGTCGTGAAGTATGATATCTAAAGAAGAGTTCGATAAAACAATCCCCGTTAATCCTCCTACTGTAAATAAGAAAATAAAACCTAAAGCTCATAATAGGGGAGCTTCATATTTAACACGTCTTCCGTGAATAGTTGCTATTCAACTAAAAATTTTAATACCCGTAGGAATCGCAATAATTATAGTTGCAGCAGTAAAATAAGCACGTGTATCAACATCTATCCCAACAGTAAACATATGATGAGCCCATACAATAAAACCTAAAACTCCAATAGCTACTATAGCATAAATTATCCCAATTCTCCCAAATGTTTCTTTCTTACAAGAAAAATAAGTAATAATGTGAGAAATTATACCAAACCCAGGTAGAATAAGAATATAAACTTCTGGGTGACCAAAAAACCAAAATAAATGTTGATATAACACGGGATCTCCCCCTCCTGCAGGATCAAAAAATGCTGTATTAAAATTTCGATCAGTTAGAAGTATTGTAATAGCTCCAGCAAGTACTGGTAAAGATAATAGTAATAGAACAGCTGTAATCTTTACAGACCACACAAATAAAGGAACACGTTCTAATTGTATTCCTTGTCAACGTATATTTAATACCGTTGTGATAAAGTTAATTGCACCTAAAATAGAGGCAATTCCTGCTAAATGTAAAGAAAAAATAGCAAAATCAACTGATGACCCTGCGTGTGCCAAATTCCCAGATAATGGAGGATAGACAGTTCATCCTGTCCCAACACCTCTTTCTACTAGAGCAGAAGAAAGCAGTAGTCTTAAAGAAGGTGGAAGAAGCCAAAAACTTATATTATTTAATCGTGGGAAAGCTATATCTGGTGCCCCCAATATTAAAGGCACTAATCAATTTCCAAATCCACCAATTATTATCGGTATAACGAAAAAAAAAATTATTACAAAAGCATGAGCAGTTACAATTACATTGTAAAGCTGATCATCTCCTAAAATACTTCCAGGTTGTCCTAATTCTACCCGAATTAGTATTCTTAATCCTGTTCCAAGTAAAGCACCTCATATTCCTAAAAGAATATATAAAGTTCCAATGTCTTTATGATTCGTTGAATAAATTCATCGCATATTACTTTTGGATGTCAAGTATTTTATCATACAATAAGTTTACTTATTCCTTACTCTTGTGACATAGTGTTGAATAAATTAACTAGCATATCTTAGAATGTGGTTATTTTATATAAACGTAATTTCTATCTTTTAACGAGACAGATTATATTATGCCATAACTTAGTAGATATTTCTTGCTAATAATACTAGATTAGTAAAACATCACAATAACCTACTTAACAAATAGATGCCTCTAATTTGGCTTTAATCTATAACAAAGAAGTAATAATTCATGGTTTTAAAGAGCGTCTCTTATTGCCTGAATGCAAATCAAGTCTTTTATATTAAAGTATAAAACCATAAATTAATAATAAAGAATTTATAAATGTTAGAGCGACTTATTTTTTATTAATAATAAGCCAGCAAAATAAGT
>JAULBR010161530.1:0-16846 GCA_032355825.1 Melanodrymia aurantiaca | reverse complement strand
TATGTATGTATGTATGTATGTATGTATGTATGTATGTATGTATGTATGTATGTATGTATGTATGTATGTATGTATTTTTTGAAGCAAATATTGCATTTACAATAAGACAAAATGTATTAGATCTGGTACGACACAATATTTTGCTGTATTTTTGCTCAATTTTGGAATATTCTGTTCTATTGAATAAATGTTATTCAGGTACTAACTGCAATGCACAAAATTAGATCCTAATGAACAAGAAGTTGGTGTTTTTATGACTGTATGGAAGTAAAGTTGAGAATACAAAGAAGTCATCAGAAACAGCTTGAAATCATAATAGTTATTAACGAGATGATCAACACGATCCTTTTAATTACAAATAAAAATGTCCATAAAATATCAAACGCGTCTTCAACTTCTTTTACACCGTAGTTTGTTTAAATTCCTGATTCGGTTCCGTTGCCCCATCATTTCAGCTGTACATTATTCGAAGTCTATAGGTAGTCATCGTTCTTCATTTGCTCACTGGTTTTTACTTTTGTTTATACTAGTCTAATATCCTCCTTAATATGCATACATCATCAATTCATTCATAATTTTGAAACAACAAAAACAAACGTAATTATACGACTCATTCATCCCATTTTAAAATGATCACTTATGAATGTTTCATTTTGTTACACAATGATAAAAAACATGCATCCCATCTCTTTACCGAACTTCCTTCAAACACATTGCAATGAACATATTGATATTCCTAGACATTGCAATGAACAAATTGATTTACCGACGCAATGTAATGAACAAATTGCACCAAATGCGTAGACAAGTGTCGGCAAGAGTTGAATGAAAGCTGAAAACGGCTAGCGAATGGTGATTGCGTATCATTAATACGATTGAAATAGGAAACTGCAAAGCCAGAATACATCCTCATTGATATGATATATCTCTTAGAGACAACTAAGTTTTAAAGGCATACCGTCACAGCAGTTCATTTACTAAATTACCCTACAAGCTATTACACTAATAACATAGACATTTCATTTATCTATCCAGACATGGAATAACTTCTATATTCACCCACATCTATATCCACTATATCCCACTCATCAACATTTTTGCTACGCAAGTGTTGTTGAATTATTGACTTGCATAAAAAATTCACGACAGTGTGTCATGCAAACAGGTGAAGTATTTTTTTTTATCCCATTCCGGCCTGAATACTGACATTGGTCTTAAGACAAAGCGTGATCAGGCAAGCAAGTTATTTTTATATGAAGCATGGCTGCGACTGTATGCCTGTAACTATTTGAAATAACTAAGACTTTAAGCCACAGCTAAAATAGATCTAATAAAATCACAAGTGTGCTATCAGACATGGTAGGTAGCACATTGTGATGTGTAAAACACATATAAAATCAATTTGAATGTTATATTTAACACTCGTCACATTTCCAATCTTACACTTACAGATGGACATTTGCAGCTTTTGTCTGAAAACGTCTTGCACAATTATGAATAACATCGTAAAAACTTCCATAAAAAGAACTTTCTACAGACAAATACGTTGTTCTTTATTCAGAAGTATCAGTTCTGAGTAGGTTGCTTAACAGCAATTAGTTTTTTCCACTTCCCATGACCTCTCAGGATATGTTGACCTCTTGATTCAGATGTCTTCTAAGGTAGGTTTTATTGAATGTCCTTTTCCAAGAATACAGTCCCAGAAAAAGACATGTAGAAGAATGTTTGTCTCAATGAGAGAAGTTGTGGGGAAAACTCTTTTTACTGATCTATAACCTTCATTGTGTGCTAGTCACAGTAACTGTTTGCTTTGCTAGTTAAATATTGCAACAAATTGTACCTCTGGGATCTTAAATACATTGCTACTGTCGAGTGGAATAACAATTTCTCGGTTGTCCGTTGTCCTATAGATGAGGGCAACAGCCCAATACCAGAAGGCAGCAGATACAAAACTGGCCTATTCTGCTCCTGGTCAATGGTTTAACCTGCCAATATCAAATCAAGTTTTGGACACATCAGTGGTAGACATCACATCCGAGATCAAAGGGCTTGAGACTCGATTTGAGAAAGATTTATCATTGTTTTAAACCGCATTCTCCATTTACACTGGTGAACAGCCACATGATTACTCCCAGTGGTGTTAACATATAATGCTAACATCCATGTCATTTGGTCTTCAAGAATGACTATCAAACTGACTACTTCCTTTGACCAATTGACTACTTCCTTCGATTTTGTACTTGAACAGCTTAAAAAGGCATTCTTATCTACAACGCAGTACTGTGGAGAGCGAGTGCTGGAAGCAAACTTGACCATACAGTAATTGCGTGACAAAAGAAATGTTTTCTACATGTAAAACATACGACTTGGTCCTAGTTTATCCTGGTCTATGATATCAGATCTTGGTCCACTGACTTGGCTATGGGAGGCTGTGTGGAGTGGGGTTGTGTTGAGTTGTAGAGCGGAGCTATTGTTGGCTTACGAAGGCATCAGTGTTTACGATTGTTCGCCACGACAACCACTGCAGCTGTTGGTCTCTCTAATACGAGTAATGCACATAAAGCAAGAAGAGTTGTTATTATTATTACGCTGGGTTTCTCAGAACTCGTTATCACACTTGGTCCGACTCATACAGGTGAACAGAAACGTAAGACGTTGGAACAAAACCTTCGGAACCTTCGTCCCGCCGCACTCGAGTCCAGCCATCACCTTGGTCCTGCTCCAACACATACATCTCCTCATTCTCCATCATCAAGATGGAGCCCTCGCTACTTCCTGCAACATGTTAACAAACAAATGTCAGTCAATGTCCATCCAGTATCAATTTGTTATTGCATTCTTGTTCTACTAAACAAATATTAGAGATGTTTATTAAAATCACTGATAATTAACATAGATATATTTAACATAGATAAATTGAGCTGATATTGTTTTGCCATTAGATCTTGTGTCTAAAATAAGTTTAACGTTAACATTAAAAGATTTAATATAACCATATAAATATAACTTAAAATATATTTTGAATAAAACTAATATATGATTCGTTTCAAAGTATCTACAAAATGGATTATTGCTAATTTAACACATTCAATTTGAAGAGTTTTCTGCTAAGATAAAGCAACACAAGACGTAATAAGGACAAACCGTCAAACGGATACAATGCTCGACATGTTCCGATCACAGAAAAGTTGTCAAACTCATCACCGTCTGTAAAATCATGGTCCCCTTCCACAGCTCTGAAAATATTTACAACCAATCAGTGAATCAATGTTTATATACTTTAAAACAACTTGCTTTACAGCTATATCCAGAATTACCTCCGTAAACGCATTAATTCTATTTCTGATATCAGCTGCTCTAAAAACTGGAATTATGGAGCACGGAAACTGGAATTATGAAGAACAAAACGATAGAAATAGATTGTAGTATATTCATTATAAAGAAAATTTTTTTGAGAATAGATTTAAATTAAAAATATTAAGAGCTTAAAAGCCTTTTTTCTTAAACCTTTATTTTTTGTTCTCTGAATCTAAAGCCATGACTATATACGGATTTATAGATTTTACCACCCACCCTGCCACCCCTAACTACAAACATACACATCATTGAAAAACTGTAGACCAATGCTTCATCTGAAACAAATCTGAAAGTGGCTTTTTTTTTCTCCCTCAATTCCAAAAATGTTTTGGGTTGTAAAACATATAATATTGGTATTTATGCACGGTCGTTTATACACCATTGTAATGTGCTCCAGTGGTATCATTAAACCAACCAACTTAATCTTTACATCATTGCAAGAATGACTTCAGAATAGCTTTATAATATTACACACAACAAAGAAGGATATAAACTCACTGATACATGTTAGGAGAGGTTGCGGGTTGCTGCTTCTGTTCCGTGTCCTGTATGTGTGCTATGTTGACACTTCCCTCGGATATACTCTGTGACAGAGAGTCGTCGGACGCACTGTGTCGCCGGTGTTTCCCGTCACACTCTGCCAAGTACGACTGAAGCAAACAAACTTCTTACTTACATTGTGCACTACGTTCAGCAATGTTACATTGTACATAGTACGGTTAACAAACTTCTTACTTACATTGAGCGCTGGCCCATTCCACGTTATGTGTGTTACAATTCAGAATATTTTTTTTACAGAACAATTATTCCTGAGAGATAACTCTTCCTAAATGTTTATAACTATGATTGTAATACTATTACCATCATAGCTAAATAAACTTTAAAAAAGATATCTCTCAGGAATAATCGTTCTGTAAAAAAATATTCTGAATTGTAACACACTTAACGTGGAATGGACCTGCTACGTTCAGCAATGTTAGATTGTACGTAGTACGGTTACTGTTTTCTGTTGATGCGATTTTGAACATAAAACTAACAAGTAAATTAATATTGAATTGAAGTAATAATTTTATACTTATTTGTAGACGAAATGTCAAGGTCAGCCAGTAGACCTAACAGGAATCTGCATAGCCTGAGAGACAGCTTTAAAACACATTTGTAACAAATATTCTGTCAGTTACACTGCCTCAAGTGTCAACCTTATATATTTCATTTAATGTTCTTTTGTAATTGCAATCCAAGGGTATAATCTGGACCATTTTATAACGGTCCCTTTTATTCGCTGTAATCAACATTAGGATACATGTCTTATGTTTCCTTTTAAAAGAGTAATAGTTGTTGTTATATACTGTAAAGAAAAGAACTTCTTTTTATCCAATCATCTGTGCTGTGTCAACGTAAAATTGGGAAATATGTTTTTTTTCAAAATTGTATGGTAGATTAAACCCTGAATCCAATCACATTTTAAAAACAATACTCAAAAACATTAATTTCCCCAAGAATAAACAGACTGTAAACATGTTTTACTTACCCCAATAGCGACAAACAATACACTTTTTTAATTACCAAAAGAATGTTTTAATTACCTCAAACTTCTGCTGTTCATGACGCAACGAATCAATTTTTTGAGCATTTTCTTCAATCTTCTTGTCAAGAGAACTCGGATCACCTAAGGCTGTGTTACTTGCATATACATCTCGCATTTTCAACATGCCTTCTCTGAAACGCAAATAAATTACTCACTAAACCAGTTCACAATTTGAATTTATTGCCTAACTTTTAACTGCAAAAAAACTGTATCAATATTAAAAACTTGCATTGCAATGGGATTGCAATAATTTGTCAAAATGTACCAAATTCACTGACTAAGTGTAGTCGGCAAATGCAAAAAAGAAGAAGACTGACCTTCAGTCCAGCCTAGTGGGTAATTGTTACTGGCTACTGGAAAAGTCTGTTTTATTACAATAATACATCTATAGCTTACTACAGCAACTCTTGTTTGGCTTAATTTTTTTAATTTTTGCAATCTATTGATAGTTAATCAACCAAAGATATGCGGCTATATAAACAATTTCTAAGTAAATAAACCCAAATTCAGTAATACTCACCTTTCGGCTTGTTCTTTTGCCATATCTTTTTTTATATTATCAATCTTCGACTGCAGTTTCCGCCTCCGTTGATTCGGAGGAAGGTCACTGAAGTCTTCATTCTGATTATCACTCTGCTGAAATAGTTAATCACAACCAATCAAAACCAAGTCGATTTTCTTTGAGAACATAACCAAACAAATATGTTATGAAATATTAAAAAATAATATACACACCTTGATATATGGCAACTACAATTGTTTGTTTAAAAATGCGAATTAAGTAGTTACAAATATACCATAAAAAGAACTAGTCAATAGGCTTTGGTACAATGGCAATAGCATATATCTAAATTACTCATATGCAATTCCATCGAATATAAAGCAAACTATTGAATTTTTTATGTATACTATACTTCGTGTCTGAACATTTGTAGCATGTTTTTCGTAGATAACTAGTTTTCTTTAACGTAGAGAAAAAAGGTAAACATTTTTTTTTTTTTTTTAAATGTTTACCTTTTTTCTCTATGTTAAACAAAACTAAAGTTATCTACGAAAAACATACTACAAACGTTCAGACACGAAGTATAGATGATACCATTTATTAAATGCATGCTTTCTCCTAGATGAAAAAGAACAATGTTTTATCTTTTGTTAATATGCAAATGAGCAATTCGTAACAGAGCCTTTAATCTTTGTACACAAAACTTTTGACTAGGTCCATTTAACATTGCAGCCAAACTTCGTTATCTCAGATTTGATAAACACAAAACATATTTGAGACATAATTAATTTGTGATCTGATGTCCATCATTAATTTTTGGAAACGATGTTAATTCTATAGACTAAGAAACATATGCCTGGACTTATCCAGAATTTGAGGAAACAAAGTTTGGCTGCATTGTGTCACATAATAGTGTAAAAGTGTTTGTTTTCTCTGACTGGGTAATTAATTACACAATCTACTTATAAACAATGTTTTATCTGCAGTCATACCATTCCAAAAATGTTGCTAATGCCAAAACAAAGAGAACAAAATGTCAACTTATGTAACATGCTTTATATTTTAACTGTTCTGTTCTCATAGATAACTATTTAATAATGCTCGCATGTAGACTAATTCTGATAAAGTGGAAGTTTTTTTCTGATAAGATTTAACTTTTAAGAGAATGTATATCCTCAACATTTCTATATCAATCATCAGTGTCCAATATAATGGCCACTAAATTATGATTGAATTGGCAATGCTGCAGATATACTGTTTTGCAAATATTAATGAGATTACTTGACTTGTCGAAAAACAAATGGAAAATAGGAAGACAGATGATTAAAGGATTTCATTTCTCAGTTTTTTTTCTTAAAAATGTTTTACTAAATAGTGTGGAAGTTTGTACACCAACTTTATATGCTAGGATGATGTAACCAAGAAATCAGTCTACCAATAAAATAACTATTTTGTTTTAAGCAATACCATAGAACTTCCAGGGAAGATCACTCAAAGATATTTAAATACGAAAACTAATTTGAAATATATTAAGCTATTAAAGAGGGAAACAACATTTGAACAAAATCACTTCAAACAAACCTCACATATTTATATTTTCAATTAATATCATGCCATGCAAAATAATCAAACTACTTCTTTATAAAATAATGGATTTTGAGTCATTTGTAAGAGAAACAGAACACATATAGCATTAATTGGAGAAACTACATTAAGGACCCAACTATCTACAGAAATACTACAACTCAATTTTCAAAATATCCCAAACTACGACCAAGGTGCATTAATTAGTCTACACATTCGGTTTTCAGAATGGAAAAATAATACATGCAGGACACAAGGGACACAACTCTGATCAAAACTACACAATGCTATCCGCACAAACCCGTTTATTTGATAAAATTCATATGCCTCGAGTATATTTGATTCTAGGTAAAACTGTTATTATTTTTAATGTATTAAGGTATCATCTGAAACCAGAGTGAGTTCTCTGCAAGGCTAAATAGGTAGGTGTACACCACTTACACTGGCCACTGTCCCACTAGAGTAGTACTGATTAACAACGGGCTGTATGAACGATACCTTGCTACTTATATCAACTAGAAGTAGTGGGTTTTCTCAAGAATCCTTGGTGTTTGAATCTCTCTCACCACCTGCCATGGTTACAACTTAAATAAATGTGTTGGTTGAGATAGTGCCAGTTTTTATATTTTTTCTATTATAAATTGATCAACTTATTTAAAGCATTCCAGAGATAGACATTAAAATTAATATTTCAAAAAATAACCCACAAAATAATTAGTTAGATAAAAACAGAAGCGTGAACACATTGATTAGAAATATACAGTTATTGGATGTCAAAAGCACGGTTATATGGACACTTGTTCACAGGGGAAGACTGCTGTCGCCACATAATCTCTCTTCATTGAATAACAGCAAAGGATCTTTTAGGTGTGCTTTCGCACAGGCAGAATAGCACACAACATAGCCTTTGATGGACCAGTCATGAATTGCTGGTTGGAATGGAAAATAACCCAACAGGTCCACTGATGATCGACATATTGAACCTCAAGCAGATGCTCTACATGTACTTATATCCAATTGAGGTTAAAGCACGTCTATCCAGCTGCTTCGACTGTCCGTCCAGAACAATAGTGTTAGTAAGAGAGGAAACCGGCTACTCTTATTTGATAAGTAGCAAGGGATGTTTTATATGCACTTTCCCCCTGACAGGACAGTACATACCATGGAATTTGTTAACCAGTAGTAGTAGTAGAACACTAGCCGGTGTAAGTGGTGTACATCTACCCATTAAGTGTCACGAAGCCCTCGCTAGGGTTGGAGCCAGTACTGTGATTAAAGAACCCATAGCATCGAGTGGCATTCGAACTCAGTACCTACCAGTCTTGAGCCCAGTGGTCTAACCACTACACCACAGAGACTGGTGAAAAATCACAAATAATGAAATGGAAAGGTTATAAAACTGATATTATTATAACGATAACAAAATTGAACATTAATCTGAATCAGACAATAGGATGTGGTGGATATTCAGGGAAGAAAAGGTTAAACCAAATTGTGTCAATATTAACAGAAACAAAATGCAGGAAGCAAACTAAAAATCCAAACTGAACTAAAATCCCATCAGCTATGTTGAACCGGTGGGACATAATGCAGCACTGCAAGCATCCACTTAACAAACACATCTCACTAATGAGGAAACAATCTACGTACCAAGAGTCCAATGATCTTGGAGAAAAGTAAAACAAACCAGTTTAAAAAATGTTCTAATAAATGCTAGAACAACATTGTACAAAAAAAAACTCAACAGCGATGAACTAAAGAATATTTTGCATGTCTTCCTCAACATTTGCTCCAGTATTTATTAACAGCAGAGCACAAGATAGCGTCTGATGAATTGTACAAGTCTATATAAAATCGCTCCTAGATATCACATATTTGCAGATATAATATTTGTAGACTAAGGTATGACTGTTTTTGCAAATATATTTTGTTTGTAAATTTTACTAAAAATATTTTCAAGATAAAGTGGAAACCACAAATATTATTTATTACAATATCAATAAGGGAAAACAACATGTGTATGCTAATTTGTTATTTTATTTCTTTCAAATAAATGCACTCTTTATGCTTGAAATTATAACTTAATTATTTTGAAGGCAAAAACAAATGGTGTTTTTTTCTTTTTTAAAAAGTGTTTTTAATGTGTGAATAATAAAGAAATGACCACACTCGCACGGAAGTAGTACGGCCATTATGAAACTCGTTGAATTAACGAAGTAGTAACATACTTTGCATAAAACTCATTTAGTAATCTCCATATATTATCGTGGAGAAGGGATATAGTTGCAGAGAAAGGGTTAGTCCAAAGTAGGTTAGTAATAGATGAACATAGAACATATATACTTTGTAAACTGTAATTTTAACTTGTACAAATATTCTTATTGACAACGAAACATTTTAAGATACCATTATGATTTGTACACTAGTGACAATAATTTATGGACACAGTGTTTACCAAAACCTGTAATATATTTTAAGATATATCTATTTCACAATGTTATGTTTAGTCTAGGGAAATTGTGTTGACAAGGTGTGTGATTGTACTACTTGTACCTAGACGGTGCATAGTGCAAACATGGGTCAGTTTTCCAATTCATGCAAAATATAGAAATCAGTCTGTATTAATGAACTACATCGAATTTCAGTGTTACAAGGGTGTACAGTGACTATATCCTGTCACTCCACAGACTACGGAAGAATTCACCAGTCACAGAAAATTGTGAGTTAGAAAGAACTGATTAACTGAAGTTGTTTTGTTAAGGAAGACTTACAAAATGAAAATACACAGACATATATACATGGTGATTGATATTCCACAGACCTGCGAATGTTTCTGATGCCGGATGATTGCGAGGGGAAGAAAGACGAGAGAGAGATGAATGACAAAAATGATGAATTTTAACCACAGAAAATAAACATGAAACCTAACAACGGTAACATTGATGTAGTAACAAACATGTTGGATCTTGAAACAAATATATTTAAGTAGATTCAGATATCAAAACAATACTAAAATAAATTAAATATATTCACAAAAATAGCTACAAAAGACACACAAATACTAAATCATCGTAACAAAATTATTTTCATTATGAATGATAAAATGAAATAAATGTATACGATGACATGAAAGAGAAAAATTTTGAACACAAGGAAGGAAATACACAACATGAAAACCACAACATGACAGACAACATAATAGAAGCAACATGATAGAGACCACATGAAACAAACAACATAAAACAGATAACATGATAGTGACCACACACAGATTACATGAAACTTTAAAACTTTACCTCATCACAATAATAGCAAATGCTAAATGCAGACTCAAGTCAGTCCCAGAGTGTTTATGCATGGTCTTCTTTGAAAACAAACTATTTTCATCCGATGTATAAATTTATACAATTTTTTTTGGTCAATGATGATGTATTTCTATTACTGTAAAGTATGTAATATTGGCGATTTTGAAAAACCCATCTACTCAAGATAGAGAATGTTATTGCAAAAGGGAATTTGCTGTATTTTTCAATGGGATATTATTACAAATATCTATTATTATTTTGAAGGAAGTCTTAATGGAATATAATTATGTAAGTGATGGTAGAGATGGGTATGGACAGATCAGGATATTTCAATGTCAATTCATCGATTAATTAAGACACACAACAGAACAATGACACAAACGGCTACAATTAACACAACAAAGACATATATAGGAAAACATTTACACATACTATTACTACATAACATGTATCATGTAATACTAAAATAGATACTAACATTTTTAATAAGATTAAGTTAGACGTAACCGGTTACTATTTGATTAATCAAAGTGTAAAAACAAAATGTTCACCTTTCCTGTTGTGTAGAAGTGTACGAAAGACGTGTAAATTTGCAACCAACTAGTATGGATTGCTGTTTGTTTAGGCAGTAAAGTTGTATTATATACATTACCATTGTTACATTCACATAGACCAGCATTTTAAATAAATATACATGTAGTAGGAAATTAATCTGTTTCAAGTGGGAGGTAGAATACAGAGGAGTTCATTTAGAATATATGAATACTTAGTATATATGATATATGCTAAACAGAATACTAAACAAAAGATGCTACTGTTAGAACATTCTGTTTTGCATTGCATCATAAAATAGCAGGAGTATTTGTAATTGTCTGTATATTCATGTTATTGCTTGGTGATGTCAATGGTAATATCAATAGTTATTTCATTAATTTTGTTGCTAGCTATTTGTGCATTTAACTAGTTTTAACTAGTTATTAGTTTCAGCCCAACGTGTTACCTATAGTGAAATTGTTTTAATTTTTCACCAGTAATAAAATAATTAATAGACAAACATAACATACAGGTATAGATAAATTTGGAAATGGTTCAATTGTAAAGATTATAGAAATATTTGATCACATTGCTATATAATATACATTACTATATCTTGTTAAATACAACATGCTTCAGATAATACATACGATACCTTGATAATACTAAATAAGATTTATAAAATATTCACTGTTATACAGCAAGAAATATGATAGAGCATATTGTAAATAAAAAGTAAAATGGTTTATTCACAAAACCTGCATCCGAAGAACAAATTTGAAACTAGTGAAACCAGTTTAATTTTCAGTGAAAACACAAAATTGTTGGCTATAAATATACCAAAAAAGTACATACAAAAATAGAATAAGAATATACCAATTAAATATAATATGTAACATATAATTGTGGTTAAAACTCACTTTGGATCCACTAAAAATGCCAAATATGCCTTTTCTCGTTTTTTGTCTGCCGGAGAGGGTGGCTGACTTGACAGTATTTTTTTCTGCCGGTGTCCGTTGTTTTGGCGCTGTGTGATTATTCTCGTTCGTCTGTGCAACACTCAGATCTTCAAATGGAATCTCCTCCGGTATAGAGTAGCCAGACTTATACCTCGCTATTATTAACTTTGAATCCTGTAAATATAAACACATCAAATGTGGAGAGCAAATCATAATACAACCTAACTCTCAGATCTACAAATATATTTCAGATATACAGGCCTGCAGAATATAAAAAACTGACTAGCCATCCAGGCTAGAGCAAATAGGCTGTAGATATTATCAGTAGCCGGGGAGCTTACTAAAATAATAATCAAATAAATATTATGCACTTTTTTATATATAATTATTATTATATTTATAAACTATTTGTAGCCCAGTAAGCCTTTATGATGTTATTATATACCAGAAGAAACCAAATTACCTCTTTAGCATTTATTGAACTAGCAGCTTTATTCATGCCTTCTATACACGTGTTGATAATTGGTATCACATTACGCTCAGTATTGGCACATTGTCCTATAAATTCTTGGATCTTGTTAATTCTTTTTTCATCTATGTCTTGCAAATCCTGAAAACAAAATTAGAATCACGTAAGTATATTAGTATACAAAATGGTGATTTTTTTGCACCAAGGACATTTTTTGCCACATTTCCAAATAATGATAATGTTACTTCTGACAGTGTATGCAAGTAAGGGCTAGTAACAAAAGTCAAACTCGATTTGCATACTCTAAGCTTTACATAAATCAAAGGAAACAATTTAAAGTTATATCTGATGCAGTTACATACAGTTATTAGATCCATCAACAGATATTTTAATTTGACTTATCACACGTTGAACACGGATTTCTATAAATGAATCTGAAGTTATTAGTTGTGATTTATGGCCGAATTCTGACCTTGAATAAAACAAAGAGAAACTGAATGTTGGAAATGATAATACATGTAATTATATGTGATATAGATGTGATAAAAACCAACCTGGAACACTGCTGGCATGAGTGTTGAGTAATACTCCTGTTGGTACTGGTTCGTCGTCTGTAACTGGGATGCATATTCATTTTTACTTTCTTCACATATTGTCGCTTTGCCGTTCATAATAACTCGGTACTGCAATCAATGAGTGAATAATGAATGAATGAATAATTTAAAATATTTGTGTGAAACACATGTAAAATGAAATACAGAAACAGGCAAATAATCATAGAAATATATTAGGAAGCTGTAATTTGTATTAATGTGCAATTTCAAAACTAGAATGAAGATAATAAAACAGATATTTTAATTATGTGAGTGTCATCTACACACATTGTAAACTAATTTTGGCAAAGACCTTAATTTAAAAAGCAGATAAATAATTTATGTAAAATTGTAAATGTTAAACAAATGTAATCCCAGTGTTATTATGCACATTAGTTTTGGGGCTCGTGTGTTGCATGCATTCTATGATAAAACTGATCTCAATGCACTTTCCAATTAAATGGTGAATTTTAATCAATAACATACAAATCTGGTTTAGTCCAGATTGATTATTATTATTATTATTATTATATATTTGTTTAACGACACCCCACCACGAAAAAAAGACATCGGCTATTGGGTGTCAATATATGTTGTAAACGAACAAAAATCAGTGTATAGAGCTGATATATAAATCATATAATTATGGTAAGGTGTATAAGTAATAGCGTATATGGCTATGTTGTAGTAGGGCCAATATAGAAATATATGACAGATTCAAGTATTAAAACTTGCTAAAAAAATTAGATTGATTTTAAAATATTCATACTAATGACTGAAATTCTCTGCAATTCTTCTTGTAGTGAGTGCATGTGCAAATTCATGCAGCGTTTGCAATAGAGGATCTCAAGCATGATCCATTAGTGCTTTAACTTTTGCCGATACGTATATGTTTTATCTCAGATTTTACAGTGCACATCCACGATAATATAGTACAAACTTAGTACAAACTTTTGCAACTAATCGTCATTGCAATATTTTTATTCCATTAAAGGTGAATATGATTGATTGCAAATGACATATATATTTATCCCAACCTACTTGTTTGACCGTTAATACTGTGTAGAAATTATATGAATAAGTGCTTAAAAAAACTGGTCCATGGCAAACACGTTCAGAAATGTTATTGTGAGAATTACACAGAAGAGGCTAATAACCACGTACAGATCCTGGCAATTTATTGATCGTGGTCTCTTTTTTAATATTCTATCTATTTGTCATGAGTGCCATTTGAAAGTTGGGTATAGTATATCTTCGCCTAGAGTGATCAACTTAGTAAGTCGACCACATCCCTGCAATATCAGGCACTATAAACTTAATTTCTTTTAAAATTCGATCTAATGGCGGCTCTAAAGAGGTTTTCCTTTCCGGTATTATGAGGTCATACAGTTTTAAGATTTTACCACTTACGGTAAAAGTTATCTATTTTTTGACATTGTCCATCATAAAGACAAATTCATTTATATTTTATACAAAAAAGGAATCAATAACATTTCAGTTGCTTGGAAAAAGGAACATGTATTTTGCTGTGGCATTAGTGACAATTAATCATGTTCAGTGAAAGATAGAATTTGTTTGTAAACCAGCATATTAAATTATCAAACAAATTCATATGAGATGCCAACACCAGGCAAATTATACCGACTGAACATTCTTTGTAAGATTTCTATAAGTTGACCTATTTGTTAAAGAATATTTTGATACTAAAAACTCAATTAATATGCAGTAATTATGTGCCTTGCACATCACAAGGGACAAAATGGGGTGAAATCAAAGCGAATAGTCATACATTGAGCATTGTAGAAATAGGTACCAGGATTGTAGGAAAACATAGCAATTGTTATCTTATTCAATACATAGGTTTTTAAAAGCAGACAGTTTTTTTTAACAGAGTTTAGTGGTGCATAATAAAATAAACTATCATGTACTGATTAAAGTAGGACTGTAAAGATGAAAGTTTGTTTGTTTAATGACACCACTGGAACACATTGATTATTAGTCAGCAGTTATTGGATGTCAAATGCAGTTATATAAACACTGTAGCAGAACAAATTATTTTCATGATATTCTTACACAATTAAAAACTAATTAAAATTAGATGTAAATCGAAGTAGCGACATTTGCATAAGCCACCCTCCCTAGAGATACTCTCATACAGTTAATGTACGAGATATGTTGTGGGGTATAATGAAAGTTTAGCATATTGTGGGACTGGATAAATAATTATATTGGGATGAAGCATTCATGTTATTTAGTGTGCAGTTTGTACAGACGTTCTTACTCTTTCTGCTTTCTGTTTTAATAAGGCAATTTCCTGCAGAGAATTAATTTTAAATATTTACGTCACATAATGAACACCTCCATGCCATTTCAAAAGCAAACAAAAATACAAACAAAACATTAGTTTTTAAACTTCATAACCTTGATAACAGAAGAATGCTGAAGGTTTGTTTATAATTTTTAACAATGTCATCACATCATATTTATACAGGATTGGCATTGATCTAAAAAATGGTCCAAATGATCACAAAAAATCTGAAACTGCAAATCTGTGGAAAATTGACATCCCTGAGAAAAGTTTAATCCTGTAGATGGAAATGCTACCAAATTATAGCTACATGCCTATTTATTATTTTAGATGAAAAGAGGTCAAATAAAGGCTTGTGAACACATAGTTTCATCCTCGTTTAGGGTATATTGTAAATTTACTCATAAAGAAATATAAATATAACCTCTGAATAATAATGTTTAAAACATGAGAAGATTGCTCAGACATTAATACGAGAAGATTACTCAGACTTTAATGCAGATTTTAACACAAACTTACTTTTTCCACTTCAGCCCGTGATAAATTAATATCGGCATCTGCTTTTCGGTAGTTATCCATAGCTTTATCCGCTTCTTTAAATGCACGTTCATACTGTCGTTTCGCCTACAAAAACATAATAAAATCATTGCTACTCTTAATAAAGTTAAAACGAGGAAAAAAACGTTAGTTATTTGTTTTGAAAAAGAGCATTGCACATTTAAATACCATAGTACTTTAGTAAATTATGATTTAACATGCAGTCTAGCTTACCCCATCTAACAAGTTGATAGATATCTGTAACTGTTACTGTATAATACATTTAACATGCAGTCTAGCTTACCCTATCTAACAAATTGATAGATCTCTGTAACTGTTCCTGCAGTTTGGATCCTTCTGCTAAATGCTGGACAAAAAAGTAAAAATAACAGAAATTAGCTTTACAATGATTATGATTGAGTAAATGTCAATAGTTCTCAAGCTGGAGAAGTCTTTAAATTTTGTCACCGACTTAAACATTTTATATTTATTTTGTATGTATCCGATGTCAAAAGCAGATTTAAAAATTATGTATATAACTGTTCAAATTCAAGTGATTGGCATTCAATCTCTATTTTGATTAAGTGCTGAACTTAAATAAAACAATCTGTGTAAGAGACAAATACCATAAGATGGACAAGTTACATTTTCTAAGTTTAACATCCATTACGAACCTTTCTTCTCTCTTGCTTCAACTCACTGATCAGAGAATGGAGGTCCTTAGAAACGGTTCCGTGGAGGTTTTCTGCAATCACTTCATGTTGGCCGGCCAAATCATGAAGCTCTTTTATCATGTCCACAAATGCTCTTGCCCAAGAAGATCTAAAACACAGATTTATAGATCTTTTAAATCAGGTATTTGAAATTTTCAAAAGTTCGTTTGTATATCGTCAAAATTCAACAGCATCCAAATTATCACAATTACGATCTAAGTAATTACAGTTCTGTGCAATTTAAAAAAAAAACTTTTTTAAATATTTAAACCTTTGTTTTTAGATGCTATCTTTCTCTACAGTTTTCAGTGTCTGACTGACTGACTGTCTGTCTGTCTGTCTGTCTGTCTGTCTGTCTGTCTGTCTGTCTGTCTGTCTGTCTGTCTGTCTGTCTGTC
>JAULBR010161529.1:0-28747 GCA_032355825.1 Melanodrymia aurantiaca | reverse complement strand
CCCATTCGTGGCATATGGGATTTTTAATCTCAGTATCGACTCCAACCCAGAGTGAGTGCTCCGCAAGGCTCAATGGGCAGGTGTAATACCACTTATACCGACCAGTGTCCACAACTCGTCTAACAACATATTTTTTGCGCATAAAAAGGAGTAAGCGTACCTTACAGTCAGTAACATCAAATTCTCCAAAAAACATTTACATGAATGCCAGCTCAATATAAATAGAAGATTGGTCTGCGCCTATGCAAAGGTATCGCCGCCATTATTCTATGTATCTAAATTACATTGTTATTCATCTTTATTACATTATTATTACGGGGCTGGAAGTAGTCTAGAGGTAGAGTGTCTGTCTGTGGCGGAATGGGTCGAGGGATCGATCCTCCACAGCTATTTTACGTTCCAGCCAGTAATCCACAACTTGTTTATCAAATTCCGTGGTGTGTGCTATCCTGTTTTTTCGGTAAGAATAGCCCATGTAGCGGCGACAGCGGGTTACCTCTGAGACCATGTGTCAATAATAATCATGCGTCTAACGTCTAATAACCGCTGATTTATAATCGATGTGTTCCAGTGGCGTCGTTAATCAAACTTTATCTTAAATACCTTATTATTGGTCGTTCTCCTTGACAGTTGTCATTAGTTCACCATAATATAATAATGTATGTTAACGGTATAGAGTTTATTTATAGATTATTTAAGATAATCAGTAAAATATAAATGGGGATTTGTGAGTTACCGGTGTATCGAGGTTTTTAACATTTAAAAAAGTTACCTCTCATGCACGTTGGGGGTTTTCTTGTTTATGATCCCAAATAAAATTGTTTTTTCATCAAACAAAATATGGTCTCCTTTTTTCATTGTCCATTGTTCTACTATTTTTCAAAGTTCAGTAACTTTGGGGCAGTTTTAAAATAAATGTTCTAATGTTTCTGGTTGGAGCTGACAAAAATTACACATATTTGAATCAATGTTAATATGGTTACCTTTGTTTGGGAGAGAACTCGGGTGAGCCTGCGTAGCGGACTGTGGGAGAGAATGAGATCTGACGACCACTACAGCTGTCCGGTTTCGACTTCTCAGTGAATACTTGTGGCTGAGGTATCAAAATACTGTTCCCGCACGTCGAATCTCCTGAAAACAAATCAGTCTTTGTCATCAACTCAATTGTAATTATTAGAACCAAAAGTCTTTCGTCTAAAACCATCCACTTTTAAAACAACATAAAGTTTAAAAAAGAAACTCAACGTTTCGTCACATGTATAAAATGTGTGTAACACGTGGGTTAATTGTAATAATTGTAATTATTGCAATACAAGGTTCTGACTAATCAGCAAATCTGTGTAAACAAAATATATATATATATATATATAATTATATTCTTTGGACATGCATGTACTAGCAAGTAAAATCCAGACAATTATTGTTAATTATTAAATTGTCATTTAACGAAAACCCCAGCACGAAAAAAATGCCATCAGCTATTCAGTGTCATTCCTGACAAAGGCAACAACTGTCAGAAAAACTTACACGAGATAACAGGAAAATCGAGAGAAGGCGAGCTACTCACTAAGAAAACCAGACAAGGGAAACAACTTACCTGTGAAACCCAAAAAAGGGGAAACAACAAACATTAAAAGGGAGCAACTTCTGGAAAAACCCAGATAAGGGGGAACAACTCACCCGGTAATAGAAGGTCCCCATAGTCTAGTATCCTCCGGACCGACTCCACACGTGCTCCATGGTACGCAGCGTGCCATTTCTCATACACATTCAGCGAGTGAGCCTTACAGGGTGGTCTGCAAGATAACACAATCTATACAAATAAAGAAATGTCAGGAAGTCTTTAAAAAAAATATATTTATATTTTTTGTCTGTTAAAAATGAAAGAAAATTCGAAAAATTAGTTTAGAAGTTGAAAGTTAAAGTTTGTTTTGTTTAACGACACCACTGGAACACATTGATTATTAATCAGCGGTTATTGGATGTCAAACACACAGTTATATGGACACTTGGTCACAGTAAAGTAAAGTTTGTTCTATTTAACGACGCCACTAGAAACACATCTTTGTGGCACAACACGAGAGTGTATTGTTTACTCATGGTTATCACAGGTCCACTGAATATGACTGATACATCGACCTATCAAACCTAAGGCGGGCACTCTTCTGATGAGCTATGCCCGCTCCCTTGGTTGCTGTATGCATACACCCCAAGGCCAGTAGAATTTGATGAGGTTCCAGTATGTAATACCGTGACTGCAAACCGAGCGTTGTCATAGTAACCACAACTCACGTGAGAACATATCGACACCATCCGAATGGAATTGCGTAGTCTCTTGGCGGGTCTCCACGACAGTGGTACAGGTTATCTCCCCTGACTCTGTGACACGTTTCACAAAAACACATGTTACACTGAACATCGAAATATCCATCTGAAAATAACAAACAACAGTTTTAAATATAAAACATACAAAATACTAAATATAAGTGACGGTTAATGGTGGAGTTTTGTTCGTGCCATGATAGGTTTTACGGGAGCTGTGCGAGCGTGGTGCAGTGGTTAACACTATGGGCTTCAGGCTGGTAGGTACTGGGTTCGAATCACATTCGTGGAATGTGGGATTTTTAATCCGAGTACCGACTTCAACACAGAGTGAGAGCTCCGCCAGGCTCAATGGGTAGGAGTACTTCCACTTACTCCGACCAGTGTCCACAACTGGTTTGACAAAGGCTGTGGTATGTGCTAACCTGTCTGTAGGGAAGTGCATATGAAAGATTCCATGCTATTTATCAATTTGGAGTAGCGGGTTTCCTCTCTGAGTCTCATACCAACACTAACTTCTGTCGTGGGAAGACAGCCGAGGTGGCTGGACTGTGTGACCACGACAGACATGCTTGAACCTTAATTGGATATAAGCATGTAAAATAAGTTATAACTAACTAACTAATCGTAATTATTATTTTTTTCAGACTGTATACAATGAACACACACGGTTTTGGGATATTTTATGTATAAGGCTGCACCTTCTAATTTAGACATGTTCAAGCCACGGTAATTTCTTTGCAAAATTGGGTCAAAATTAATAATTTTACGTGGTTGTAATTATGGCTAAAAATCGCACGGGACCGAAGTATAGATTATTTACCAGGCAGTCCGAGGGAGCTGCGTAGTCTGGAACAGAGATTCTGGTATTCACAGTTACGTAAAACGTTTGTCTCATTGCACAGTTTCGTCCCAATCTTCTCCTTCACCACTGAAAAACATTATACATATGTATTAGATAAAGTTTGTTTGTTTAACGACGCCACTGAAACACATCGATTATAATTAAGCGATCATTGGAAGTAAAGTTTGTTTTATTTAATGACGCCACTAGAAACACATCGATATTATAAATCAGCGATTATTGCATTGGACGTCAGATGCATGGTTATATTGACACATGGTCTCAGATGAAACCAGCTGTTGCCGCTATATGGGCTACTCTTACCGGAAAACAGCAAGGGGTCTTTTATGTGCACTATCCTATAGACAGGATAGCACACACCACGGAATTTGATAAACCAGTCATGTACCACTGGCTGTTTTGTAGAATATGCCCAACCAATATACAATTGTTCAATAGTCTCCATATTTAGATGCCAACATAAGTCACTGCAGCATGATTAAAGTTTTTATTTCATTAATGTTGATTAACATTTTAAAATATTATCAGAATAACACCAATTTGCTGATGTGTTTGTTCCTTTGGTCGTTTTGTTGGACATTTATTCATTCAATTTTGTAGGAACAAGACTCTTTTTACTTACCGGGTATACAAAACTACCCAATTTCCGTTGTCTTTCAATTTGACACACAGTAGCCTATAGTTACTTCCTGATCATGATGTACTGACAGACAATGATAGGTGATTGTGGTCTCCATGTCGGACTCAACTTGAAATAATCATTTATCACTAATTCTCAGACAATAGTCGACATATTCTCAGACGGTATTCAGCAGGTTTGTTCAAAAATGTAATATATTCTGATAACCATCTAAAACATCACTTTGAGTGATGTACATCTATATTTACATACCATTCTGAACGCCTCACTTGATTACAGTTTGTCCATATATATCTACATTCAACATATTCTCACTTGTTAATATGCATTATGAATATGTTATGTACATCTGCATTAACATACCATTCTGAATGCTTCATTTGATTACAGTTTGTCGATATCTACATGATGTATTCAACATATTGTTGTTAATATACATTTATGTAAATATTTGTAGGTAATCTTATATGTGGTTTGTGTTTTCAGCTTAAGTTTTAGTGAATTTATTTTATTGTAATCTGTTATGCATTGATACACTACATGTAAGTTTTGATATGCATACAGATCTGATTAAATTTCATGATTAAACTAATTTCAATAATTAATAATTCATCATTTCAGACTGATTGTCAGGTTACATACACTGGAATATTGAACAACGCAAACTGTCGAATAGAGTAGTCAGCAGATGTTTTTACTTCACAAATGATTTAATCAATTTAATACATGTATGCAAGACAAGTTTTTATTACATACTTCAGAATCTAACACAGGCTTATACATGTAGAAACAATGAACATTATATTTCACCAATAATGAATTTCACTTTTATCTTTTGGCTTTGCTACTGTGAAAAAAAAAGAATATTTGTTTTTTTGTGTGATGTCAGTGTCATGGACTATGATATAATGCCTATGAGTATGGAATTTACACCATAAATACATCCAAGTATTTGCAATAGTAATACATCACTTGAGAAAAATAATTTCAAATTATGTTTTTAATAATGTAATACACTGTACTAGTAAACGTTGTTTATAGTACTTGATTCATTAAGAAATAATATTTTATTGCCGTAGGCCTACCCAATATAAACTAGAAAAATACCTATAATCTTGCAAATTTCCCTATACCAATTGTGATTCAGTGTAAACAAATGCACTTCTTGATACTTGGTGCATACTAACTCCCATATTTTTTGTGGACCAATTTTTTTTTATCAGTAGCCATTTGTTATTAGCAACAATTCATTTAACCTTGATAATGAAACTTAATTTTTAAAAAACAATCCTTGGGTATATCTCCAAAACCCGCATACAATGAGGGGGAAAAGCTCCCTCCTTTAACCTCCAACTCATGGCCTTAGTCCATGACTATCATGTCCTCCCATTTCGGAAACCCTGGATCTGCCCTTGGGCCATACATTTATATTTCTGCTATACATGTATGTTCTATTTCTCCACATGTTTGCCCTATTTTTAATGCACAATGTATAGTTACAGTGCCTGGTAATGTTATGCACATGCACTGGAAAGCTAAATTGCCTCACAAGTCGATTTAAGTGGAGTAACAGTACATGTACTGGTACTTGTAATTAGCCATATGTCTCCTGTCCATGTTACATTCTGTGATATATTTATTTTGAGCAGCATACTGTTTCCCCAGAATCTCAGTACAAAGCACAGTGAACGTGACAGTGTAATTAAATGTAAAGTGAGTTCTGCAGATTATTTCCACTAACTCAGATTGGCACAAAGCGGCAAAGTTGTCTTGTGAGGAATGTAAATATTTAGACAGTTCATGAACATATGTACCAAATATACTTTGTTTAGTGTTCTTTCAAACTTCTTGTGATTGAAGATCTACTGTTTCGTTTATGTAGTCACCAAATAATATTTTTTTCTCTTTATATTTTGTGTTGTTTGATGAATGACTAATCTAATTGCCAAATTGTAATCATAATAATGATGTTAATCACTTGTATTTATTTGATAAATCATTCATGTATATTTTTATATAGCCTAACTTCGCAAACTCAAACTTCAATATTTTGAAAACGTTTCTCACTCAAACTGACAAGATGGTCCTTGCTAAATTTTTATACGTACCAGGTAGTAATAACAATTGACTTTGAATATTCAAACTTCTAAAAGTAAAAAAACTATGATCTCTCTGTAATTTTGCTGCCCCAATCAAATATATCACGTTAATAGGCAATGCTATCTCAAACTTGGAAGAGAGACAACTGATGTTAACCAGAATGAAACTCCCTGTCAGCTTTTTCAGTGCACAGGTTTATTTATATAACCTGTAATCACACAAAATAGACACAACTAATTTAAAAGAACAGTTATAATATCTGTTGCAGGTCAGTGAGTTGTGTTTATTTTATATCACTTATAACGTGGTTAAATTTTTTGCTATGATTTTTAGTCTGTAAAATAATATGCATTTTTTAAAATATAATACTTGTGTGTGTGTGTGTGTGTGTGCATGCGTGCATGCGTGTGTAATTTGGAATTCATATTGTAATAGCATGCACTCTTACCGACATATTTTGTGCAGTCTTTGAAATGAATACTTTTGGTCACTTGACTGTAGTATAGACTGTGCAGAAGTGGGTGATGGAAACTGGAGCCGAGTTCCAGTAATACAGTATACACTTTACAACATGGATACTTATATACATTGCAAACCAAACATCAAGTGTACTTAATTTATTTCACTTTATTACAATGGGATATTAAATTCTAGTGTTGCTTTCTTTCTTGATTGATAGAAAGGGAGGTAAATCTTAGATGACTGTAAAAATATTGGTGTTTGAGGCATTTTAAGATAAATGATGAAGCTTTCCTCCAGAGATATATATCCAAGACATGTCAGGCATGTTTTCCAAACCATGATGCCAAAATAAGCAGTAGGATGAGACACATGCTCCTGCAGAATGGTGTCTTTTGAATGCAGTCTGACTGTCTGTCTTCTGATTATCCGAGCAGGGGGCCCAGCCGCATTGTATTTTCATCAAGCTGCTCAAGTCAATAGTCGCATACTATAGCATGTATAGCATGGCAGGCAGTGCGGTGCCTCCATCACTAACGTGAACATCCCCAGTACGTTGAGTTACTAGCAGGTGCTGTATTCCCTCGAACAAGGTGAGTGTTGGAAGTGGTTAATACTTCTTGAAGATGAGAGCTTTTTTGTATGTACTCGCTCGCCATTGTGTTCTGTTGTCAAGATACCTCATTGATCTGCTGTAAGGTATATTTAAATATATAGATATGTTTATAGTACTGTGAGGAAACATGATCAATCTAATTGGTAAATCTGCTCTGCTATTTAATGGTTTTTGCATTAGTGTACGTTTTAGATTTTCTAAAAAAAAAAAGAAGGCTGTGGATGACAGTTCGAAACGCATGTCTTCGGTCTGGCATTTTTACAGGTTTGTGATCAATATATTGATTTTCAAATTATAGCTATTAAGTGAGGGTCACATAGGACATATTTGCAGATCCTTTATGCACTGTTTCCTCCAATGGAAATTAATACTTAGAATAATTGAATTTCTCTTTCTGTGCATGTATGCAATGTAATAGTATACGTAGCTAGTTAATTATAACTTTCTTACATGCTTATATCCAATTGAAATTCAAGCACATCTATCTTGGACATACAGTCCATCTGCTACTCCTATTTGATAAGTAGCAAGCGCTCTTTTATATGCAATTTCCTACATACAAGACAGTACATACCATGGCATTTGTTGGCCAGTAGCGATACACTGGTGTACAACTACCACTGAGACTTTCAAAGTACTCGCTAGGGTTGGGGCCGGTACTGCGATTCAAAACCCATCCCTTCGAGCGGGACTCGAACCCACAGAGACAGAACATATGTATGCATATTTCAGGCTTTTATATATCTACAGTCTACACTGACTGACTCAATATACACTCCTACAAGTTTAGTCTAATCATTGTATAATGCTATTAGACTGAGTATTAGTTGCATCACTACTAATAGCTTACTGGTACCTATTTAATTATATTGGAGGTTTATTATCCATTTTACAAGGAGAAAAGACATATATATTGATGTTTATGTTGCCAGATATAATGAAAATTCTATTACTATAATCAAGTGATGAAGCAGCTTATTTTAAAGGAATATAATCAGCTTGAC
This sequence comes from Melanodrymia aurantiaca, assembly GCA_032355825.1. Taxonomy (NCBI): domain Eukaryota; kingdom Metazoa; phylum Mollusca; class Gastropoda; order Neomphalida; family Peltospiridae; genus Melanodrymia; species Melanodrymia aurantiaca. Next base: position 20,741 of record JAULBR010161529.1, on the reverse strand, counting down.
ACACCTGTGTTGTAGCTGTAAATGCAGAATATCCACTTTCAATCAGATAGTGTACATACTTCATATGAGCGGGCGTAGTCCAGCGGTAAAGCGTTTTCTGCAGCTCGATGGGTCGAAGAATTGATCCTCCTCAGGGGATCCATTGTTTTATGTCCCATTCCAACCAGTGATCCACGACTGGTATTTCAAAGGCCATGGTGTGTGCAATCCTATCTGGGAAAGTGCACATAAAATATCCCTTGCTGTTATTAAAAAAGGAGTAGCTTATGTGGCGGCTGCAGGTTTCCTCTGTGATCAAGTGTCAATATAACAGTGCGTTTGAGATCCAATAACCACTGATTAATAATCAATGTGTTCCAGAGGTGTCGTTTAACAAACAAACTTTATCTTTATACATGTACTTCATAAGGTCGATGTGCCCATTGATAGGGAAGTCACATCACACTATTGCAGTAATAGTAATATGATATTGTTCTTCAATTGTGCATGAATTTGGCTTTTAATTTTATTTTTTTTAATTGAATATAATGCATCTCAACAACATTACACTATTTCTACTAACATTTGAACTAGTATAGTATATTTTTAAAACACTTGTTCCTTTTCTTGCTTTCCTTTAAACGAATTGCTTGTTGTAGAAAGATTGCAAAACTTTATACATGTATATACATTTAAACAAAACATTTTTGATTATTAGGAAAAGGTCTGGTTAAATGTTTCTAAAATTATGAACACCGATATTGACATTTATTTACTGATAACATCTGCTTTTATATTATTAAATATATACTGGATACAGAGCATGTACATATGTCACAATGCCATGCAACATGCATACCTTATAATGGTTACAAATATTTATTAATAAAAAAAATTGCAATATGAAGTTCAGTTGATATTACTAAAATTTTATCTGATTAGAAAAATGAGTGTGATGTATCTTTGTGGTAGAGAACATACCTGAGGTGTGATAGATTACAGGATAGATCCTACTCATCGGTGGTCTCATTTAGGATGTTTTTAAATAATCTCATGAATATCTGATACCTAATGGCTGCTGGGGTGTTTTTCTTAAACAGTCATTCTGATTAAAGTGGAAACAAACATTTTTGGACTTTGATTTAATACATATATCTGGCTCAATATGTTGCATTTCTTACAATGGAACAACAAGAGATTCCTTCTATTTCTCAGTGTGTGTTGTTCAAAATAACTGTTGGTGGCTGGCATCAATCCTAAGACTGGACTGACAAGTATTTGTTGTGATGGGGATAAGTGTAATTACAGTACTGGCACATGGATAATAAGCAGGCTGAATTGGTTTCTTGTGGCAGTAAATACATCAACTGAGATGACAACATTGTTGACCACCATGGAGAATTACAACAGACAAACATGCTAGTACTTGTACTTAAAGTTACTACAAATGTCATTTTTATTATGAATTATTACATGTCAAAACACATGTTGGATGGCTACATTGGTTATTTTCTTACCTATCTTCAAAATAATGTGGGTCTGTCACATGCTCAAGCTTAACACATTGAGCTAGATAATTGATACAGGATGACTGTAACACGATAAATATGAGGCATGAAGTTTAAATATGTTTGCATAACAATATGATATAAAATGTATAAATTTGCAGATTGGTAGCATAAATGCACTGATAACAGTGATATCTGTCAGATAACATAGTATTGAATTAGACCATGACTTTTGATTAGGATTATCATCATATTTCATTAACTAGCACTAAGGTTATCAATGTAAGGAAAACTATTTAATATCAACGTTAAGTATCACGAGCCACATATCTGGATATGTATCGTATTGCAGCTCTCCGTATTGTTACACTCCTACTTGGCTGTTCTTAAACAATAAACATCCTTCTATTCTCATTCTATTCTGGTGGATAATAATTGATATTACTACAAGCAACTGCTGTAATCCATTGTGTAACAATGGAAGCAAATGGTTCATGAACTGGTATGCAGAAGCTGTTCATTATTTCCATATTTGCAACAGTCCATGGCAATGTCACCCATGTTGATACCATTCTGATGACTCACTTGTCAAGCAAAACCATGATGTATGTGGATAGACTATAAAAATGGCTGCACGTGTGATCTAATTATCCAATGCATTATTTGTGTGAGATTTTATAGCCACAATATAAACAAGGTGTAAATGTGAAGCATTGTTATACAATTCCCTCACAAAATTATATGTTTCATGCTTGAGTTATTCTTTTACGTTTTCTTTCTTATCACAGCTAGTCCAATCACAAAATGCGACATTTTGGAAATGCATGAGAATCTGTTTTACTTCCACTCACATTTAAAAATCAATGACTTATCAACCCCAATCACAATGTACAGACTAAAAATACAACACTTTGTAATCTAAAAACACCCTGTCTTTATAAAAACATAATACGGTACTATCTGCCTTTTATCTGAAAACCTTCATTGATCAGGGTATATATAACTGTTTTAGGTGGTGTAATGGTTTACTGTTAACGCATCAGGTTCAAGAATGGTAGATACTGTGATTTTAATGGCAGTAAAAGCTCCAACTCGGAGTGAGTGCTCCACAAGTTTCAAAGGGGAGGTCTACTTCTGCTTACACCGATGAGTTGTCCAGAACTGGAATAGCAAAGGCCATGGTTTATGCTATCCTGTCTGTGGGAAAGTACATATAAAAGATCACTTACTGCTTAGCAAATATGAGTAGCGGGTATTCTCTCTCATACTAACACTAACTTCTGTCTTGGATCTACAGTCAAGACAGCTGGGCTGCATGCCCAAAACAGATGTGCTTGAACCTCAATTTTATATAAGAATGTAAATAAATTACCTACGATAACCAAACACTATAATAGTATCTTAAAAACTCATGTCATTGACAAAGGAACATTACTGTCATTATCTGAAAACCTTTGTAGAAGAAATACATGTATCTCAATTAATAATTTGGTTTAGTTATTCTTTCTAGTATATACTCAGTTAACATGACTGTGAAGCCGTTATAATTAAGCAATACATAAATATGTTTTAAAATGTATGTTGCTGTAATAATTTATAATATTTTAATAATTATGTTTACTTCAACACCTTTTTGGAGATAGATTTTCATCTCCAACACCAAGTCTTTAGCATAGTTTTATGTGCATTACATATCTTCTGCTATATTAACCTTTCTTGAAAATGCTTTGTACATCTTACTCCATGTTATTGCAGATGTCAAACAGCAAACTTGTTTCTTAAACTGGAATAACAATCTAGGAATTGCTGGCTGAGTTGGCGCTGTATGTACGGTAGTACATTCTACTGTGTGTACACAGGCTTGCAGGCACTGCTGGAGAGATGATTATTAATCTGTCAGATTGTTCATCTTACTTTCGAACTAATTCATTTCCAATTAACTGGCTATTAATATTTTGGAACCATGCTGTAGATAGAAGTCCAGGCGGTCTGTTTGTCCATATTTATCCTTTTTGTCCGACATGGGTGATTAGTGGTGTGATTCCTTGCCAAGAATTGGCTTCTTTTGGGTTGGAAACGGTGCCAGATTATCATTATGTGCATTATGATTTGGACACTTATTATGCATTTACTTGCAGATGCTTGTTTGTTTATCTCTTGAAGTCTAGCTCCCATCAGCTGATTAGTATAGAGAAAACATGCTAGAAACTACATGATTTGTTCAAGTGCAACATCTGGAATAGCTTTCATTATGTCTATTATGGTTTTTGTACCCTTCTGGATGTCATTATTTGTCTGTCTACATTTACTTTGTTATTGTGTCCATCAATTGACCTCTCCACATGATTGGGTTTTTTTTCTGTAAATATATTCTAGATAATTATTTGTTCATTATTTTTGTCCTTACTATGTTTTGCTTTCCTCTTTGAAAGCGCTTAAGATCATAGATTCATATAGGTAAAGGAAAAAGATAGGGCACTTTGTGTTAAACCCCCTGAGACACAAGTAGATCTGATTCTGAAGATGTATTTTGGATAGTTTGTCTCCTCAATCATTATATACTAAAGAAGTAAGCTGATGCAGTGGCAGAATATGTTGAAGAAACCTTAATGGATGGAGGTATTGCAAAGACTTTTTAACCAAATATTTAATTTGAAAACCGGTTGTGTAATTTTACAAAATACAATACTAATAATAAACATTAAAACGCCCCAAATAAATAACAATAAAAAGAGTTCCTCTCAATCAATACACTTCCTGCACGTTTGTCTCCATCTTTTTTTATAAAGGAAATAAAATAAATTCTCGTTTTTAAAAAAAAGGTCTTAATAATTCAAACACTCTTATTGACTTGACCAAACTTTTACTAATTTGTACTGGTAGTGATAAACATTGTTGTTAAAACATCTTAAATTCAGATTGTTTCAATGAATATAGTCTTATACATAAAGCTTTGCAGTATGAAAGCAAGGGATTAAGAATGCATTACTAAACCCAACTGTTTGCATCTAAAAAATACTGATTTTCTATTTTTGTCTTTATGATCATTTTTACCAGTTGGAACAAATAAACAGTAATTGTGTACCCTGAAACAGAACAAGTAACAAGTAACAAGTTAATAGTATGGAGTGTTGTCACTGGAAATCTAAAGCTTGTTTGAGTACACCAATATTTTACCCATTTGGAAAACAAAAAAGATGTTTTATGTTGATAGATTTCTGCATGATTTCAAGTGTAAGACATTATTTAAATACTTTTTGAAAGGCAAAGTTATAAAGAAAGATCTATTGTAGAGTTACCGAATGGCTTAGAAGATATTTTGGTAAGTATTTGCACTTGGACAAGCTGTCTGCAATATACATGTGTGTGATAAAGTACAAGGTATTCGGAGTGACATCCAAAATACTTTACCAGACCATATTCACATCATGTAAGTTTTATGGATGATCAGTTGGTAATAACACCAGTGGAAAAAAAATGGAAGCATCATTTGTGGAAATGTTACTCTGGATAATTCCCAACTAAGCAAGCAAGTAATCTTTCACAAAGAGCTGAGATATTAAATTAGGTGAACATAAAAAACTAATGGCTCCAAAGTGTCTGACATCTCAACTTCTGATCCCCTTAGTTAAACATGTAATATGAGAAACAGTTTTAATAATCAACCGCATAGAATAGATTACCATTGTTGCAAATAACACACATTTATGAAGCTTATAACTGTTTTGCAATGGAAAGATGTAAAATTATTTAAAAGTAACAATAGATGTCAGGCATAGAAGAATTATATAAATATTGAATATATATTATAAAGAATCATTAAATACCATTTTCCTGGTCTGTTGAATTGAATTCTAAGTACATGTATTAATGTTTATATATACATGTACATGAATCAGAATAGTTTTAACTTGGTTTTCAAAACAGGATATGACTTTATATCTATGTGATATAATGATGCAAACCATTAAACGTTTAGACATGTTATAAGATTAGTTCCTTAAAGATGTGCTTTATCTTGAATTGGCATAGATAAACATTGCAATTCTAGCTGATAAGGAAGCTGTGAGGTTGCAAGAGATGAAGGTAGCTGTAGTTCTCTGCCACTTCAATTCTCATACATGTCTTCTTCAGACCATTCAACTTTAACCATATATCAATTTTTTATTTCTTCATTTTTTTTCCAAGGAGATTTATCATCCCCAGAACATAAGCAGTGGATATGTTTGGGAGCAATTTTAAATATTTACCAATAATAATATATTATAAGAAAGCTAACTTTAAATTGCACAGGTGGATTTGCAATAAAACACATTCTCCAAACTATTTTTTGGAGTGGGACATAGCACAGTGTGAGAGCATCCTTCTGAGATTCGGTAGGCCGATGGATCAATCCTTCCTTCTCAGTGAACCTGTTGGGTTATTTTCTCTTACAGCCAGTAATCCAAGACAGGTCCATCAAAGGCTGTCATAATTAAGTGCTATCATGTCTGTGGGTATATAAAGGATTCCTCCCTGGTATTTGGTTAGCATAGCCTATGTGGCAGCAGCGTGTTTTCTCTGAGACCAAGTGTCAATATAACCATGCAGTTGACATCCAATAACTGCTGATTGATATATCAATGTGTTCCAATGGTGTTGTTAAACAAAAAAATTTAACTTTTATCCTATCTTCTCTTTCTGGCAGCATACACGTGCATCGTAGCAATTCACCTCTAATGTACATAAATTCAAACAACACCGTGTTATCAAGGACCAGGGCAACAACCATAAAATTAACTTCCAGGAACCTTGTGAAAAAATGTAACAGCTGAGTTTAATACACCTGTTGCAGTGTAATTTAATTTTTAACTTATTAAACACTCCTGTATATCCTCAGAATACATATGGAATTTCAAATAGATTCTGTGGAAGCATATCACCGGAAACTCATAACATACTTTCAACCTGTCAGTGCCTTCTTTGATTAATTTGTTATAATTGCCATTCTCATTATAAATATCCCAGTTAACTAATGTTGGAAACATTTGCACAAGTCTCGATATACAGGTAGCTCTATTAACATAATGTTAAGAATTGACTTTTTCTGTTGCTTCATGTCAATATGTTCAGTTACGTGTACCACAAAACTTTTTTTATAATTAAGTGAAATCTATTTCACTTTTTCACATGTGTTTGTTTTAACCGATTCTGTATAATTATGTGCCTTAAAGTTTATAATACATAAAATTAAAAAGAAACATTTGGAAATAAATGTATTTGTTCTGTACTCACTCCTTTATGATATGGATATTTATAAGACTGCAAGTTAAGTGCTGATACCCTTATGCTAATCTTATTGAAAACTGACCATAGCCACCATGATGAAAGAAGTCTATGTAATTGAGTTGTAGCATTGATGCCATCAGGCTTTGATACTGTTCCCAAGAGAGAACTTGATTTAATTTGGTCATGACCAATGCTTCCCAGACAAATATCGAACAACTGCTAGCATTGCTTAGGTTCTCCGTATGCGATTCTGAAACTCCCTTATGATGAGCAGTTCATTCAATAATATCTGTATGTATTGAATAGACATACATTCTGTGTTGAGGCAAAGTCAAAACTTGTTAACAACTTGTTGATAAAGAAGGATTGTGGTAAATTGCTGAGCTTGTTAGAAAATTATCGTCTTGATAAAATCTTAATGCTAATGTACGTTTTTCTTTTGAATAATTTATACTTAAGCTTTACCAGTCATACAAAGACTATTTGAGTTAAACTCGTCCTATTATAACTACAGTTGGAAAGACTAATTCAGTTAAATACAAAGACTGCGTTAAACTTGTCATAATTTTACCACAATCACAAAGATTATTTGACATATTTTTGTTTTGTTTAAACAGTATTTAGTTCATTCAAAATGTTCATAATTACCATTAATTATTACTTTTTTTTCAATATCATTTAGATTCTATCCAAAAATGTAATTATTGGACTTTAAATTTTAATTATAGACTTGTACATTCCCAATTAATATTTGGACGCTTGGGCATTTAGTTAAAAGTGCTATAATAATTTCCAAGTACAAATCAAAGAGCTTTAATAAAAGCAGATGAGATATTTTAGGGTGCATGTCATGCACATCCACTCAACTACCCTTTAAAAATACCCTAAAATAGTCTGCTATTAGCGAACCAATATTACGATTTCGAAGACTACATAGCAGTGCACTGAAGATAGTACATGTATATGAACAGAATAGTCTAGAACTTCCATTTATAGATTTTTTTCGGAGCAGAATTTTCTAGTGTCATTATTTTCTGTGTGAAGCGAGTGATGTCAATGGACCATTCCACCTCAGCTGAAAGTGGAAACATTCTTTATGTCAACAAAACCACATTAGAAGTGCATGATTTGAACATGAAATTTATTTTACACTTCCATACATGTAATATATAAATGAATACAAAAAGAAACTTTTTCCTGTTAGTACATGAAGTAAAGTTAATTCAAAACGAAAGTCCCTTGTATTTGTAGAATACATTAATTTGACTAATATACACTTGTCACCAGCATAATGTTTTTGCTAAAAATGTTTAAATATGCACCAATGATCCTGTTCATATTACACATACCTAATCACCCTCTATGAATCTAGTTATTAAGATTTATTTGTTTATGTCTCATAGTTTCTTAATGATGTAGGCTTGATTTGGAATGCGTTACTAACTAACATCATGTCCGTTTTGGCATATTCATTTATTTCATGCTGGTATAGACATGGAAGTAATTTCTTTGGTGATGAATATGTGTATATATAATACACACAGTATACCTGGTTGCACGCAGTATGTCATGTTTAGACAAACTTGTTATTTCTTTGACAAGCTTATGATTAGTTTCTGATGAATATCTATGTCAAATAAAAGTGTGTTTTTTCTTATGGTTTGCTTCAGGAAACAAGATAATTAAATTCCCTGTTTTTTAAATTAGTTGTTTGGCGGTGAATTAATGAGCATGTTGGAAGAATCTGTCTTGGTTGCATCTTCTTGTAACTGGCTTTAATTGGAATATTTAATGTGATTACTGGACTGTATCATGAAACGCAAACACTGAAAAAAATAACTATTCGTTTTTTAATAATATATCTTACTGTTTTGTATCTGTTAAAGAGAATCACTCACCATTTTGGCGTGATTAAGGCAGGTGATTAAGGCATGTGATTAAGACAGGTGATTAAGGCATGTGATTAAGGCATGAAGCTAATTACATGTAAATTAATTTGCGTATAAACAGATGCGAAAACACTATTCTTGTTATATTTATTATAAACATCGACAGAAATTTCAAATAATCATGTCACGTAAAATTGCTCGGTCTATAACATACAAATTGATCTGGAGATGCAGCAGAACGGAAATGTTTGCCGTGAAACATCCTGATTGAGAGTCTTTATTTGATGCAAGACATATACTACCCGGTAATAATTGTATCCAGGCAAGAGTTGGTTTAATCAATCAAAGTTCAGATACGTATTAAGAACTACAGTAAAATGGTAGTATTCGCATACACGTCTGTAATTATCACAATTTTCACTTTTGTCATTTAATAGTCAAAAATACAATCTCATAAATAATTACTATCCAAAATAACCATTGAAAAGAAAATCATGTTTTATTAAATTAAATTTACAGCAGTATATGTAGATGTGTTTGTTTTGTTTTCAGTGATATTACTTTTGATTAGTCTGATACAATTTATATATACATGTATTGTAAGTTTATGTTTGTAATGTGTACGGTAGGTAACATGTACATCAGGAGCCAATAATTTCACAAAACATTTATGACTAGTTGTGGACGTAAACATATTAAATATCTGACTTAGAGTGTTTCCCAAAATATAATTAAATATAGCGTCCACATGTAATGTTTCAAATAACCAAAAACCCATGACGTCTGAGCTACTAACCATAGTCGTATCACTAATGAGTTAGTGATCATAATTTCTCTACTTACGTTTACATCCAAAACTAGTCGTAAACTAGACTTACGATGTTTTGTGAAATTGCCTCCAGATTAACTAATTTAATGTGAGGTATGCACTGCTGTTATTTTGTTAATTGTAACTGATGAGATGTCAAATATAACCAATAATACATGCGTATACATATACATTTATTATAGAGATTTCATACGCAGTAATTGTTGGTTCATTTAGAAAAATCATTATTCATATATACAAATGTCCATGAATTAATAAACGTATGGCATTTACCAATATGTTGAGGTAATGCACTCATTTCCATTGGCCTCATTATACAATGTATATAAATGTTTGATATCTGGTATTCAAAGAAAATCTATGATAGCAGTCTTATGGCTGACAGACAAATGTTAACCTGAGATCTACAACTACCGGTATAAACCATTCATGATTCTTCAAATGACTTGTTTATCATGTATTAATTATTCTAAATTGTGAGTGTGTACAAACTACTGGCAGAACAGATTTTTCTTACACTGCGGTTAGTGGAACACCCGGTTAGTGGAACACCCGATTAGTGGAACACCCGGTTAGTGGAACACCCGGTTAGTGGAACACTCACTCGTAGGAGATAAATGATCTGTTACAATGTGTACATAAGATGTCTTTTGTGAGGCCATGACCTCTGATGAACTGAAAGACGAAGCTACCACTTGGCTGTAGTCACCACTGGATTAGTGCCAGAAACTCTGCACAGTTGCATCCCTTAAAGACACTACTGGAGAACATAGATAATTAGTAATCATTGGCTATTGGATGTCAAACTCAGTGATTTCAATACATGGTCTCAGAAGAATCATTTTACCACCACATAGACTACTTTTTATTGGCACTTTCTTATAGACAGAATAGAACATACCACAGTCATAGTTATTATTATATATTTGTTTAACGAAAAAACGACATCGGCTATTGGGTGTCAATATATGGTGTAAACGAACAAAATCCCACAGTCATAGATAAACCATGTGGAAAACCCAACAGTTGTAATGTTTATTGAGGAGGAGTCAAGGAGGACGCTTTAAAAACATTGAATTAGATTTTTCTCACCATGTTATCAATGTTGTATGTTGATCACGTGTGTGGCAACATCTTCCATACATCTTGATCTGCGTTGTTCATTATTAATAACTGTGCCCACCCACCTTCACATCTGCAACTTCTTCCGCTTAGAATGCAACACATTTACAACTGAATAAACGAATACATCATCATAATATTACAGTTTATTTTGTTGCTTTACGTCTTTCATAAGTATCTATGAAAAGATATTCTGGTTAGTATAAATAGTAATAAACAGACTACCTCTCAAGATGACTTCTGTACAAACATGACATAATGGCTTGCACAACGGTCTTTCCATTTGAAATTGTCTTTTAGTCTAAAACAGTGTACAACTGCATGGCTTTCAGATCGCTGCCCAACATTAAGGTAAATGTTATTTCATTATGGCAGACTTTTTATGTTATGTTTTATGTGTTTGTTTTCATAGAGCAATCTTTCAAACTTATTGCAGATGCAATATGTAAACATGCCAATTTTGCTGTGTAAACATTAGGAAATCCTTACCGCACAAAGTCTGGACATTTTGAGGTTTGCCAAAAAAACCTTCAAAACATATGAATCTTTGTGGAAACACTCTTCATATAATGTTTTGACACATAATTCTTCCTATCATCTTAATAGCATTAAATTAAGATATATAGGATGTTCTTGTCAATCAGGTATTTCCCCAATTGTACTATTATGTAGTGGGATTTCGTTCAGTTGTATGATGATACATTTTTATACAAACAAAACAAACAGTTTATTATTTTAAGTTTTATTGGTCATATTGAAATGACTTGATGAAACATACAAATATGTGCTTGAAGAATGAAAAAAGGGGAGGTGTTTAATTGAAGGGAAGAATTTTCAGCAATTCATTTTTAAACTTATAAAACCGTTTGGAGAATATAGATTATAAAGTGAAATAATATTATTAGTATCTTCAAATTGGTATTATTAAACAATTCATAGCCTTTCAACATATTTGACCTTCTTAAATATTTTAGGTTAATATTTATCTTCAACAAAAAGTGGACAAACGAAGAAAAAGTGGTAGTCATCGCCTAATTTGTTTTGATCGCAAGGGTACTGTAGTGTTCTTGCACTACATTTTACATCTATACTTTTTAATTGTAATTTGTTATCAGATTGTATAGTCGTCTTGGAAATTGAATTACTTACATGTCCAATTTAAGATCATGTTTAGTTGTTTGATAAAATATACATTGAGGAGATACAGGAGAGATTACAAGGACTATTTTACTCTATACGGGACTCACTGAGGAGGGATGGGGAGGGTGAGGTTTAATTCCCGTCTGTGCTCCATAATTGGTATATTTGTTATCTTTTATCTGGGAATGTGTCCATTAAAAAACCTTTTAAGCTCACTTACAGTGACAACAGCAGGTAATCTTCTCATACTGTGTGATAGCATGTGTTGAGAATCACATCTATGACACTCTCTAACTGATGATCATCAATGTGCCAGGTGTCATTTAACATGCTTTCCTTTCCAACCTATTAATATAATTAACACATTTATCTATTTCAAACATTCTCGATTGAGCTGATTAAATTTTTATTATTTGTTATAATTTTCTGCAACTACATGCATTAAACTAAAAGTTCATTTAATTCTGTTAACTTAATGATAAACTATTTTTGTATTTTATGCACACATTATAGGTACAGCTGCCACAGAATCGTTTTCATGATATCATTCCAAAAGTTTCTAGCATTTCTTATCAAGTTAATGTGGAAAATGAGATGTTTTTATCGAAAGAAAATGCACATAGCCATCCCTGGAGGCACAAAACTGTCAGTTGATTTCCAGATTTGTGATTTATTGTGCACAACATTTATTGTGATTTTGAAATTCTGCCTTGTCCGCTATCATTTTGTAGAGATTCCATCTTGCACAAGATGAAATCACTACAGATTTGTTGCAGCAATGTTCTGAGACTGGCCGGCCTGTATATTATCTATAAATTATGTAAGTTGTACTTTGTGGTGTAATTTCTTTTCAGTAAAAACATAGGTCATATCATGGTTTCCTCTTACATTGTGTCTTCTATCTACTGTACAAGTAGTAACACACTTAGTCTTATATGTGCTATTCACACACATTAATGCACGCACAAAGCACACATGCGCATGCATGCATGCATGCACCCACACACACAAACACGCATGCGCACACACACACACACACACACACCACATACACACCAAACCATACATGCACGCGCGCACTCACTCACGCACTCCCACACACACACACACACGCACGCACGCACGCACGCACGCACACGCACGCACACACACACACACACACACATAATAATGTGCATCTTGTTTGTTACATAATTATAAGTAGATTACAATTATTAATATAACTTTGGCTCATTTGTACACTGTAAGAAGTAGTAAGTGAACATTAGGCAGCTGGTTTCTCCTCGGGGGATCTTAACTGGCATGTTACAGTACTTTCTCCTCAGGGGGATCTTAACTGGCATGTTACAGTACTTTCTCCTCAGGGATTTTAATTGCATATTACAGTACTTGTTAACAATGATTGTATTTCAACATTCATTCATTTCAATTTGCTACGTTGTTTGCTTTCAGAAGCTGTTTTAGCATTTAGTAGATTTCTTTCAGATTGATTACTAAATAATTCTGAGAAACAGTTTGAAAACATTTCTCATTTGCAATTTAATGTGTAGCAAGATATCAACTGTTTGTAGTTCATGTTCATCCTGCAAAATAATTAAAAACAATAGCTTCAGAGCAATTTCTCTACATCCTGGATTCCAGCAGTGCCACAAGGCATTCTTTATTATGAACCTATATTCCAGTTTGCTTTGCCATCTAATCTTTAAATTTGCACACCAGAATTGGATGCTGTCTTTATATGTTCTGATTGGTTTCTTGTGAGGAAAATTAATCAATTTTGTGAGGTTCTCAACTAATGCTATATAACTATAATTGACATATTAAATGGGAAAAGTACTTAATCTCTTTGGGATGTTTAGTATTGCATACTGTCTGCAGTTGACCGTAATTGTGCTTTAGTGGTCTTGATGCTGGCAAGTTTGGGGTCACAAATTAATTGTGAGGTCAGAAATCTGTTGAGATTGTTACTGAATCAATAGCAACATTGCATATGGTAGGGCAGAAATAGCCTACATTCTCCTTGACACTTTCTTTGAAATGTTTAGAATGAAGACTGGTGTAATTTTGTGCCGTGCGCCAATGTTTCATTTCGAATAGCAATAACAAGTTGGCAGACATGGGGCTATCTATATGCAGCATTCTTCATAATGGAATATTTTGTGTCTTGTACAATCCCTGAAAGGAACTGTATGGAATACGAAATGATTTTTGATATCTTTAATCATTCTCAGTCCTGATGACTTTTGTCAGTAAGCTGATCTTGTCATGTGACCATGTGTCTTTCAACGCGTTGTTGACGTAGGTATTTTGGATAATTTATATATTTTCTACTAATTTAGAATACCGAAACTAATGCAGGCATTTTTGTATGATTGAGGCTGGTATAAGTATCATTACAATAGGTCATACAGATGATGCTTTGTTAGTATGGAGGAATAGATATTGTAATAGGAAAGCGATAGCTGGCATTGAATCCTGCACGCAAAAACTGACCAAAGGTTCAAAAAATTCTATGTGACTACATATGTCTTATACACATTTCAAAAACAGCTTGATTGATTTTATTGAAACATGGTGTGCTTATTCTTCCCACAGTCTTGATCAATTTTCATGGCACCCAAGGTATTTGATTGGTTCTACGGCCGCTTTAACCTCTGATATTTCCAACTTTAGCTATGTCTGTCTATACAAGAAAGAAAATAAGAGATTTAAAAAAATCTTACTTAAAAAGTAAATTTTTCTTAAAGTTCCTTTAACACATGATATTTCCATTGTTTACAGAACTGTTAGATGGCCACTAATGATGTAAAAAAAAGTATTACTTCATTGCGATGGTTTTCTACATCCATCAATTTTTCAATGCATAAACATATCTTTTTTTCTTCTGAATATCTTCTTGAGTGCAGATTTACAACAGGGCTAATTTCAAATCATGTAACAATTCTAAGTTACATACTGGTACTAATAAAATATTGTTTCTAGTGGCGTCGTTTAATAAAACAAACTTTTACTAATAAAATATTGTGACAGAAACCATGTTGTAGAAGTTAATGTCTGCAATAAGAGTCGGCAACATCTACTAGTTTGCATGGCTGGAAAGGTCTGCTTCCGGAGGACTTTCATCTACATAAAAGAAGTCAGCTTTGTTTTAAATGGCAAATTCGTCATTCTCAGAAAAGCAAGCTGCTTTAAAAATGGCAAATTCACTCTGTAGATGGACAAGCTGTCTCCTTTACATGCAGATTTTGTAAGATTTACGATTAATAGTATGGTGGAAACATTTTATCCTCTTTCCTTTGCATCTATTATTATTTAGTGTTAATTAAACACAAACAAAAGCTGTAAAACTAATTAGCAATCAATTCAACTGAAACTGTACAACTAATTAGCAATCAAAAACCATGATGGATTTAATAATGGTGTTTGACAAATAGATTTCTGTATGGATGATTAATTAAGACCAAATTCAAACTTCCTAGACCAACGCTGTTTTTGAATCAATGAGTTTAATACTATCTTTTCTATGTTCGTTAGGCTTTTGCATTTAATTGATTAAATTTGTTAGAATTAAATGTTTGCTTCAAATTAATTTTACATTAATACCCGGTAAATAGAATAAATATTGTACATAGTAAAGCTGACCAAATGGCTGAAAGTTGAATGTTACATTTTTTGGCACAGCAAGTAATAAGAAATAATTACCATTTATTGACCAGAGAGAGCATTTTTTTTAGCAAATCGTAGGCTTTATTAGAGGACATTCCTGAGTATTAATGACTTGCTCTTGATTTCAGGATTACAGTTGCATTTTGTCTGTGCTCCAGTCTACGGTCTGATTATAGTTGTCTACAAGCTGAAGTACTCTGTCGGCCGCTGAATGCCCACAGTTTATGCAGGTGAGATGATCATGTTGTCTACACTTATTCTCTTTGGGGCATGTTTTGTGAACAAGAAATACATATACCCGGTACTTGAATAATAGCGCCATTTCCCAAATATTGTTAGCCAATTACAAAATTAGCCAATCTAGTAAAAAAAATATATATTTTGGCTACCTATGAGTGAGCACTGCAGTTGCTGTTTGTATACATAAGACTGAAGAAATGAAAAGTACATGTACATGTATCGGCTTTCGCAACTGACTCATGTTCTATATACCGGTAATTTGTGTACAAATATTTTTAAAAGATCTTTTTTTTTCCTGCTCAAAGAACAGTAATGCTTTTTTGTACAGTTAAACCAAATTTTCTTTAGATCTAATCTGATGTAAAATAGAATTTTTTTTTAAACATTTTTTTCCATTACTGCATGTATTAAAATAGAAGAGTTTTGATTAACATTCTTTATTACTTGCAATTTTTTCCAATCGGCACCTTTTCATCTATATTTGTATTTGATTTCATAGATATTCAGTGCGAATCAATTGTTTTAAACATTAGTACGTTAGAGAATATGGCATTATCAGATGAAATCCAGTCAAATTATCACACCGGTTCTCTAAAAAAATTTGAGAAAGTGTTTGACCTATCGGGTAGTTAAACCTAAGAATTCCGTCAACATCAGATATTTCCGTGACTTCGCAGTTGGAAAGTTGAATTGGATACTGGCTATGTAGACTGCAGAGGCCTTGTCTGTACTAATTAAGTGTGTTGTTGCCGAACTGATTAGTAAAGTTAGTCCTATTCACTCAGATTTCGAGGGTTTTCTTTTGATATTCCATGGATTATCTGTCCGATGGAAATATAGTTAATATATAGTTAAGTGCACTGATAAGACCAATAATTTAGTTTCAGAGATGGCTTATTTTCGACCCTGGACATATTCGTCCCATAGCACTTAATAAATTATAATGGTTGAGTGAACAAAAAATTTGGGACTTCGTTCTTGGTTCGAAGGTTGTGAAGTATTTGACACTTTCGCGTTTGAGCCAACACAATTTTACTGTCTGTGCATGGTACTGGTTGACAGTTAATTTTTTCTCACCCGGGGGACAAGTGCCATTTATATTGTATTCATCTCCTAGAGATTTGTACTAAACTGAGGTGAGGTGGCAAATGAGTTTCTATCCCTGATTACAATACATGTACATAATTTTGTATATAATTGTATAGTAGGCTTCTATCCAGTTACAGTTACAATGTGACCTGCAATTGGTACTGATAACTAACACTCCGTAACAGGATCAGGTAGTTACAATCATTTTATGTATAGACAGAGTGTAGTCTATTTAGGTAATGATTGACAGTTACAATTTAACTTACTGTTTGGTACAGGTGAATAGTTACAATATAAACATTGTAGACAGGCACTGATGGCCTGTTACGATATAACTATTTGATACTGATTGAAATTCACAATGTCAATATTTTATACTGAATGCCATTTGCAATGTAGAGTAAATTATATTTTGAACTGATATCTGATATCAAGTAGACAGTGTAGATCAGTTGGTAGTGTTGACCAGTTAGATTGTATAATATATACTACATGTTCATATGATAGTAAAACAAATATTAAAGTATTCTTTACAAAAGTCGTTTTGAATAAAGGGGGGCTGGCAGATTGTAGTTCATTGCAAGAGCAGCCACCTGAGGTCAGTTGAGGTAGAAAGATCAATCATTGTTTGTGGACCTGTTGGAGTTTTTTATATTCCAATTAATAACCCATGCTGCCTGTGTACAAGTACACATAAAACATCTAATTGGTAAGAGTAACCTCTGAGACCATGTGTTTGACATGCAATAGCTGCTTATTATTAATCAATGTGCTCCAGTGATGTCATTAAACAAACTATCTTTTTATCTGTTATGAATAAAATGCTTTCTGGACCATGAGGTGATAGGATGGCTAGCCTACTTGCTTGCCTACAAGACCAACAGTAATCAGTTCTAGAGGCTTTATCTTTGTTTATCCGTGTTTAGATGTTAAAAAATTAAATTCAGATAAAACTTTATTGTGTTCCTTCCATGAGGAAACATTAAATCTTACTTTAAGCTGAAACGAATACTGTATTTTTTGTTCTACGTTGTGGATAACGATTTTATACCACTCCTATTATTCTGTGTCTCTTAGTATAATTCTCACTGATATTTTGCAAATTGATAGCGGTTTCGGTTACTTAGATTCCACATCTGCAAATGTTAAAGTGATCACAGAGAGTGTTTGTTTATTTATAGTAATCAGCACTTCAGAATGGTTCGTTGCTTTTGTATTCATAAAATATGAAAAAGAAGATTGACAAATTTGCAGATTCTAACATCATTATTGTCGATGCAGATAGCTTTATTATCAATGTCTAAAAATCAATTTCACACAAGCAAGCGTGAGTAAGCTTCATTCGAGCTGAGTCGTGAATACAGACATGTCTTGTGAACAGTCAATTTACAATATTGTTTCAATAACGTTAAGACCGTAAGGCACAACACATGCAATTTACGAACGTGCGCAGATTTGTGCATTTGATCATTATTCAAGCATTAATTGCTGTGTTTGTCAGATAAGGTTGTTTTTAATACTTCCTGTGCTTTACAAATTTTAAGTAAAAATGTTGATGTAATCTATATTTGCTGATTAATGATCCGTATACTGATGGAAAAATTAATGCATACCCATACCCTTTGAGAAAGATGACTGTTGACGTACATGACTTTGTAGGTAAATATGATCAATATTCAGTATTGATGGGAAGACCTGATCAGCATTATCAATAGGCCTAGCTCAGTATTGATCATTGGAAACTCAATTGCAAAAATATTTAAAGTTCCTTCAGTTGCTGTTATGCTATATGTATTTTCCAGTTGTCCATTTTTAACTTTGAAGTACAGTACCGGGTATGCACTCTCTCCTTTGATTTTTTGGGATGATAGGTCACGTGGACATTCCTTGCTGCAAGTTGCATTCGGTTTTGTCAGGTCCTCAGAGGGAACGATAATGTATGTTAGGCCCTATTTCTAACAAGATTGACAAACATGTAACTTAACATTATAAATGTGTAAACTCGGATAGTTAATTAATAGCGTAACAGGCTGCAACAGGGCTCTGCTATAATCGAGTATTTGACTACAGAATGTATATATATAACAAAAAAGGATGAAATGTATTCAGGTAAATATACATTGGCTGTATTCTTTAACATAATTATATTCATTCTTTATATACTTTTAACTTATTCCGAACTGGACATAGCACTTCATTTTATACAAATGCTTGCTTGAAAACTATTGTCAGTCTCAGTGGATTTAATTATTTGTTTGTCTTGGCCTTCCTTTCGTTAATAAAATAATACACAGCATAAAGAAGTTTTCAAGGTAAAAAATAATGTTAGAATTACTAGTAATGTTTGTCCTGAACTTAGTAAACATGCCAGAATAGTCTGCTTTCTCCCAATTAAAACCAGTTTTTTTTACATTTAAGTAAACACTAATCACTGTTGTGTTTGTTCCACTACGTCTGTGGAGTAATTTCTACAATGTTTTTGCATCTTTCTCTGAAAATAAACGTCAAGTTTTACACGAGGAAAGTAAAACAACGGCATTGCTCACATATTAAAGATGCTATATCTATATCTACATGTATATACATTGTACTAGTTATATATATATATACACACACACAACATTCCCATTTTCCAGACTCTTCTTAGACTTGAGGATGGTTATGTTTTGATTTAGCTATGTCCTGTTCTTTAATAAAATGGAAAAAAGTACAGTGTTGCTTAATTTAACCACACACTCTGAGGTATAGAGTTTGGGATGTTTTGTGACCTACTGTTTGAGCAGATGTTTTGCATGTAGCAATGTAACACACTCATGTGTTGTTACTGTTAGATATAATTACATACATCTTGACTGGTTACAGATTGTTCGTTGTATGTGTCACCCTCACTTCCCTGAACAAAGTTTAAGATGGATTTTGTTTCCTTCTTGTCTTCCCATAAATTAATTATTTAATTTTTTAAATCTATCTATTTCACATGTATCTATATGTATATATAAAATTATATAACATGTAGAAACCATAGCAACCATTGCATATAAAGTGTAGACTTCCTAAAAGCTGCTGATTAAATTATTTTCTTTAGAGTACAGGTAATTAAACAAATATTCCTTTCCTATGACAGCCATTTTTGAATTATCAAATTGATTTATACAATATTTTTGTTTCTGAAATTGCTTAAATACTGCCTACTGTTAGTTCTGATTATGATGATAAACTGATGGCTGTAAGCAATGTAATGACAGTACTATGTCTGGACAATTTTTCCACCACACCAGTTTCTGTCATAACCTCTCCCTGTGATGAAGTCGACTCATGGCTGACCACTATATTTGTCTCTAGTGACCACAGTAAACTGGAGACAACATGTGAGCCTTGTCAGCACTCCATTCTGAGTGTCAAAACCGGCAACACCGGCCATACATCATGATTCCTTCCTCAGGAAACCTGTTATTGTTTAATCCAGTCCTTCAGAACTTGTTGGATTAAGGATGTCTGCATGTTTAAGATTTTACAAGCTGGAGATACCAAGCGTCTACTAAGGGTGAGCTGAGACCTCAATAAACAGTTTGATGTTGGCCACAAGACAGTAGTTTCATCACTTTGGACTGAGCCGCCAATAAGCACAAAACTGATCATTCATCTTATAGACAGGACCGATCCATTAGTATGACTGGGAATCAGTTCTCAAGATAATACTTTTGGCACTTGAGATCTTGCTGCCTGTAGTTTTCGATGTAGTTTTACATTGATTGATGCACTTGGTCATATGTTATTCTTGATTGTGTAAAAAGAATACCCTGCACATGTATACCATTACTAGATTTGGTTGCACAAAACGTGTTTGTATTATTAACGGTTTTACTCATCTTACTAGCATGGTTAAAAAGAGTAGTTCGGTATATTATATTCTACAAACATAACAGTTAAACATTTAGACTAGACCATATTTCTAAAAAGAGCTGTTTTAAGACTTATAGGAGCATTTTTGAGTAGAAGTCCGTTCTCAGT
>JAULBR010161528.1:591-44940 GCA_032355825.1 Melanodrymia aurantiaca | reverse complement strand
AAAGGGTCACCATAATATTCTACCAAATCATCCATTTTAGTGCATTATGACCTGTATTAAGCAGCCACCTGTCTTAACACGCCACTTTTTATTACTCCCTTAGATGGCTGCTTAAGACAGGTTTAACTGTATATACATTTATATATATAAAGATATATTTTTGCAGGGTCACTTGAGTGCAATTGTTTGTCTCAGCTTTGACAAGAAGCGACTGATCACTGGTGGAATGGACCGGACCGTCCGGTTGTGGGATATCCGTAGTGGAAATAGCATCCACAAGTTCTACGGTCATAAGGTAGGAGTTCCTGTCAACATGACTTCAGTTACACACTCGTCTTCTGCATTCCCAACTTACACACTTCATTTGAGGCTTAGTCCTGCTTCCTGTCTATGTTATATACACTGAGTGACATATTTGTGACTGTTTTTGTCTGATATTCTGTTTCAGGGTGGCATTCGGTGTCTGCAATTTGATAATGACATTTTGGCTACGGGATCCTGGGATATGTTAATTGTGGTAAGTTAAATGTAATATGAAGTAATAGCTATTGCATCGCATCATGGATGATAAGGACAGAATAGAAAATGATGTTATGTCATGTCCTGATAATTTGGAGATACCATTTGATTTCTGCAAAAGTCTGTTAATTTTGTAGTCCATGTATCAAAATTGAAATATGAAATACATGTAATAGCTTTTTAAGTTAGATACAGATGGCTTCAATTTTGTTAAATCAAGCCAGTAATTTTGTTAAGCATAATTATTTTGACTCTGCTATATTTTGATAATGTAGGATCTTTGTTGGAGATAAATCATGAGTGTGATTTTTGTTTGATGTAAATGTATATGCTGCAAAATGTGCGTACATCAGCGGAAATCTTTTAAAATTATATATTGCATTTTATACACGTACAGATGTTTGTTAGTTTTACTGTGATAAAATTCTCAAACGGATGCATATATATAATTATGCTTGCAAATAATGCTTTTTGTATCTGTTATTACCATTTTAACACTGAAAATTCCGTTGTGTGAAATATTTAGGTATGTGCATGCGAGTGTGAGATGGATGCCAAATCTGTGATTCTCACAAGAAGTGAGAGTTGCGATGTCTGAACTTATTATAAAGCTGAGGCCAATCGTATGTTTATTATATTTCAGCTGTGGGACATGAGGCTCTTCACGAGAGTTACTGCCCTTATTGGCCATAGTGACTGTGTTTCCTCTTTACAGATGAACAAGAACTATATGTAAGTATAAATACTTGGACTATTTTTCCAATGCATGTATTTTAACATATTACAATACAGTCTCACGGTCTCACCTGCTTGAGCGACCACCTCTATTAAGCAGCCACTTATCAAGTGGAGACACTTTTCAAATTCCATTTTCATAAATCATTTGGTTTAGCATTATATTTTGCAGCAACCTGTTGTATGCATCCACAATGTATTTACTCTATGCTTGCTGGCTAAAATTTTACTTTCCACTGGCTACCACAGGAATAAAAAGTCTACAAATTTTGTAGACTATAGAAAACTCAGTGTTAGGCCATCTAGAGTACAAACAATACGTAAAATCTTGTAGTGTATAAAAAAAGTCATCACAGCTTGAGCCTCTACATGTTGAATTATTGTCATTTGTCTTGCAGAGTGTCCGGTTCACATGACTGCACGGTCCGTGTCTGGTCGAGAATGACATTCTACTGTTGTCAGGTGATACGAGTACACACTGGATCTGTCAACTCGGTCGTGCTCGATGGAGACTGTGTCCTCAGTTCTTCTACTGATATGTAAGTACGCCATCAAATGATTAAGCTCTGAAACAGACAATCCTTTTCTCTCTCCTTAAAACAGACTCTCGTTAATAGCTGTACGTTTCCTTACAAAACTAAAAAGACAATAACAAAAACCAGTTTTCAAAATGAAATGTAAGTACAATTTTTTAAAGTATGGAAAAATTATCTCTGTCTATATTACACAGCACTTTTCAAACAATAGTTCTTCTGTTTATATTGTACAATTCTTTTTCAAACATGAATCTTTTGCACTTGTTGTTTGATGGAAAACACACGAGTTGTAATATAAGACGTTTCTTACAGGAACGAGAATAGTATACTATTGTATTTTTCACAACATTGTTCAAACAATAAAACATCCATGTTATTTAATGATCGCTCTTCTGTAGGGTGACCGTGCATACTTTCTTTTTTGAGATCTATCTATCAGCCAATAGCTTATTTACATGCTTATATCCAATTGAGGTTCAAGCATGTCTGTTCTGGACATGCAGTCCCACTGCCTTCAAGTTTCCAGCCAGGACAGGAGTTAGTGGTAGTATGAGAGAGGAAACCTGCTATTTAGTAATAAATAGCACGGAGTTCGTTTTATATGCAATCTCCCACAGACAGGACAGTACACACCACAACCTTTGTTAGACTAATGTAAGTGGTGAACATCTACTCATTCAAAGTTGCAAAGCATTTACTAGGGTTGGAGTTGATACTGCGACTAAACATCCTATTGTCTTGGGAGGGATTCGAACCGAGTACCTATCAATCTTGAGCCTAGGAGACCGGTTGTGTAATTTGTTATATTCTTCATAACAATGAAAAGCATTTTGTATTGAGAAGAGTTTGCAGTCCAAACACTCCGATCTATTGGCACACACTAATGTTTGGTGCTGCTTCGTTTGGCACAAGTCATAATCTTTGGCAGCCATAAGACATTTTGTAATATTTGTAATGTTCCACAACATTCAAGTTATATGTAGACTAGTCAATGCAGCACTTTTAAAAGGGTTTTCTTATCTTTCTCTTGAGTGACATTTGTTGAATCATGCTTTTAAAATTATCTACAAGAATTCTTTTTACTTTGTTTAAAGTGGATTGGTTACCGATTTTAGTGCCAGACGTTTCCGCTGTGTTGTGCCTGGAGAACTCAACACATCCGTGTGTTTGGCAATATATTTGTATGTTGTGTAACCAGCAATTTTACATGATATAATGACATTTTGAAATTTCTGTTGATGTCTATAATCATATAATATGTGTGCAATAATCTAGATAAGGGGCATTTCATGGTATTTGTCACATCCGTCACGATTATTTTTCATCATTTTGGTTAGTTAAGACAAAACACTATGTTGTTAAATAATTCACCTGTTAGGAATTTCAATTTGCAGTACAAAAAAGTTAATGAAATCTGAAAATATTTGCATTTATTTACATAACAAAGAGAAACAATTGTGACGGACGTGACAAATACCATGACATACCCCATAAACGAGGACAGTGTTTTCTCTTCTGCTAATATAAAGTTTAGTTGTGCACAACAGGCTTAATTTCATTGTCATGTGATTATGCTTTTCTCGTCAAAGTGCTGCCTGTAATGGCCAGAATGTGTGAGGCTCAGTTACAATTGTATTTTGTCTGGCAGGTGTACCATATTCTTTCAATAATACGAACATTTAGGTCATAGTAAATTAGTGTTCACTTCGAAAAATTAAAAATTAAAATTTAATTGGACTACTGTAATACAGTCAATTTTCAAAAGTGATCATTTGTTTAATTTGGACTACCATTATAGATTAATTAAATTATCAAAAATGGATCAATGCAACCTGAATGAATAATAATAATAATAATAATAATAATAATAATAATAATATAATAATATAATAATAATAATACTTTATTTAATGAGGTTGGCTCAGTTAGTAGGAACTAATCTTCCCCGAGGCCCTCAGTTATAAACATATACATACAAAATAGACATAGAATTTTCAGTTTTGAGAATATATAACTTCTTAAATTTAAATAATTGTATTTGTCTTTGTACAATAAGGCTTACATCTACATGTATTGAAAAGAACTAGTCTGAAACGAGTGGGGATTAAAATTGTGAGAAACCTTCTTTTTTTTTAATGTTGCCTAAAATAAAATGTTTGTAAACTAGAACACAAAACATGTTTTACTGATGAAGTGAATAATAAGATTTACTGTATGGCCTTTATACACACTAGCCGACATGAAAAAGGTCAAAGGTCAGACCTGTGAAAACAGGTACGTTACAATGTTTAGTGATAACTGTTAAATGATATCTGCTGTACGGATGGGTAAGATAACTGTAAGAGTCGGGGCTATGGATGAGTATTTCACCAGACTAGTTTATGTCCCTACTGCTAATTGCTGGCCTCTGACAAGAAACATGTGCTTAATGGGTCTCCCAGCTTCCTGACAAAGGCCATCTGTGTTGTTTCCATGTTGTGAAGCCAACACTGCAGGTGGTCACACCTATATCTATCTACCTACATGAGATTTATCTCCACCTAGCATACTCAACATTTAACACTAATTTGTTTATGAAATAACAGGTGAAAAATGTTTATGTGACATAAGACCGGGTCACCCATATGCATTCACGCACTCTCTGACTCACTCACTCACTCACTCACGCACACACTCATGCACCAATGAACACATGCATGCTTGCACGCACGCATGCACTCACTCACTCGCTCACGCACGCACGTATGCATGCACTCACGCACTCACCCATGCACACACTCAAAAACGCACGCACGCACGCACACTCTTTCACTCACTCACTCTTTCACTCTCAAGAGAAGTGATTAACTAGGAGATGCTAGAACTACATGTACTATTGGGAAGTGCCAAATCCAAGCTGTATAATGTGGCATGCAAGTCATGTATGTTTGTTGTGTGGGCACATATCTTGATGCTGACACATACCTTGTCTAATTGATGCTGTCATCCCGTATAGACAGTTCTGTTACTCTGTTGTGACGTGAGACTGCTACTTAATGGAATACACTACATTTTCTGTTAAAAAAGATAAAGTTGTTTGTTTAACGACACCACTGGAACAGATTGATTATTATTATAATAATGTTAATCAGCAGTTATTGAATGTCAAATGCATGGTTATATAGACACTTGATCACAGAGGAAATGCACTGCTACCACATAATTATGCTACTCATTTATGAATAACAGCAATGGATCTTGTATATGCGTTTTCCCAAAGAAAGGATAGCATACACCACATCCTTTCATAGACCAGTTGTGGATCACTGGTTGAAATGGGAAATAACAACACATCCCCTGAGGAGGACAGATTCTTTGACCCATCGAATCTCTGGCAGATTTTCTTGTGCTGAGTAACGTCCCACTCCTGTTTCAGTTAAAGTCAGGTTTACTGATTTGTGTCTGTAATCACATTAAAGCCTTTAATCTCTCAATACCCCCATATCAATAGTTTCAATTTCCTCTCATTTATACAATTCTTTGTTCTTTACACAAGAATAAATACATTTTCTTTGCATCTAAATGCAATTTAATTGACATCCACCTTTGTCTTATCTAGATACAATTTACTCAATTGTCATTCAGAAGATGGCAATAATTTGGTTAAAGGACTAATAACACGTAGAATAAGGTTAATGTATATAAAAGTTACATAACCAAAGTATCAATACACATACAGTTTAATAAATGAAAATTTAGTCTTTTCACAATAAATTAAACACTGTGCTTCTTCCTGATCTCTGCAAACCGAAATTTTGTCAATAAAAGAGTTGTCTTCCCTTGCCGGATGTTATTCCAACTGTGGTCAACCAAGTAGGAACGGTCATAAACTTCTACTAGAAGCCAGAATGAAAATGGACCCAGGAAGCTATTCAGACAGTGTTGCGCGTTATTCAACAGACAGTGACTTTGAGTCATATTATATTGGCAATAACCAAACGCATCAGTTTGCAGGACACGTGGCTTTGGTACAGTTTCAATTCGAACCAGGATTAGTACGTGTGAAATGGAAATCATGACCGCTAGTGATTACACGCTTGGGCTACAAATATCACGTGTGAGAATCAGGAAGTAAAAGTATCTTTTATTATGCACTTTCTCACAGACAGGATAGCACATAGCATGACCTTTGTTATACCAGTTGTGGATCACAGGTCAGAGTAAGTGGTAGTACCTGTAGTACATTTCCCCATTGAGCCCTGCGAAGCAATCACTCTGGTACTGCAATTAAAAATGCCATGCCTTGATTGGGATTCCACCTAGTATTACTACCCATCATTAAACATGATGAGTTAACCACTACACCACTGATTCCAATATTATCTTTACATACAGATTCAGATACAAGTGTTTGTATATAGAAAAGACATATCTGTAGTCCCTTTATATACAGGTGGTTGTTATATAAAGTGACCGGCCTCCATAGCGCAGTGGTTAACTCATCGAGTTTAGGGTTGGCTTCGAATCACATTCGTAGCATATGGGGTTTTTAATCCTAATCCGCAATGATCAATGGGCACAACTGGTTTAACAAAGGCCATGGTTTGTACAGTCCTGTCTGTGGTAAAGTGCTTATAAAATATCTTTTGCTACTTATCAAGAGTGGCGAGTTTCCTCTCTCATACTAACACTAACTTCTGTCCTGCACAGGCAGTCGAGGCAGCTGGACTGCATGACAATGACAATGAACCTTAATTGGATGTAAGCATGTAAATAAGTTATAACCAACATGTGTTTGTGTATAGAAGAGACATATCTGTAGTCCTTGTATATACAGGTGGTTGTTATAATAAAGTGGCCTTTATAGCAGGTTGGCCATCATTGGAAAATTCCTACTATATTGTAAATGAATTAAAAAGATAAATACTGAAGTAGATAACAGCTGGATTAAGGTATTACTGTACATACATGTTAGACTTGTGAGCTTTATCTTGTGATGTTCAGAATGCATCTACCATTCCACCTTGGAATTTTGATATGCTTTATGCCTGGTCAGCTGCTACAGCTAGGAATCAATATATTTTGAATGATAGATACGATATCTTTGTTTTAAGATCCAAATGAAGTAGCTTTAATTTAATATAGCTAATTTTCACTACATACATCACGTGTAAAGCAATTTCACTTACATATTTACTTTTTAGATTATTCAATTTTATATTGAATAATTTTACAAACTTATTGTTACATCTCTTCGATTATCTTGGATAATTATACACGTGTATGTATGGCTTAGTTATGACATTTATTTATTTGTATGTAAATTCAATTAAGTTTACACAAACAGTACTACAAACTTAGACAAGGCTAAAACAAAATGTTTAATCTTTTGCTTTACTTTCAGACTTTTAGTTTCCTCAACACTTTGTGATATTGTTTTTGTATACTGTATAGTGTATAGGCTTACATGTAGCAAAATGTTTATGTACTATGGTATTCAGTAACTAAACTTATAACATCTGTCAGCTCATCTACCTTTGTGTTATCTCTATGATAATGTTTGGGTGTCAACAACGATCAAAACATTCATTAGCCTTCTTCCATTATTTCCTATATACGCCGCCAGCTGTTAGTGTGTTTTAACAAAGGTAATATGCGGAAAATTCTACGTATTGTGACACTTGCGGACATAGATTAGATGCCAGTTGGATCCTCCCAACACGGATCTCTAGAATTCCGCGTAAAACGTGTTGAGCATCTAGAAAAACAAGTGTCTGTACTATGTTCCACTCGTACAAACTGCCTGCGTGGCCGGCCCCCGCGTGTGATGAGTGGTTAGAAATGATCTACGTACAGGGCGCTGGCATTAATAAGACAATGTCATTATAGGAAATTGTAATGGCCTCAAACGAGAGAGATTTCCCATCTGCAGAGTGCAGGGAGTCTGCACCACACAGAGCTGTAATCGGCACGAATACGCTGGCTTCAATTTATTTATGTCTTTAAAAAATTCACAATTTTATCCTTTGAGAATGTTAGATTGAAGCCGCCCCTTCGTTCTTTGGGAAAGTAATTAATATTTGTTACTAATAATAGTTAGTAAGATATAACTTATTTACGTCCTTATATCCAATTAAAATTCCAGCTGCCTGAACTGCTCACCCAGGGCAGAAGTTAGTGTTAGTATAAGAGAGGTATCTTGCTACTCCTATTTGATAAGCAGCAAGGGAGCTTTTACATGCCCTTTTCCAGATACACGATAGTACATACCACAGCGAGTTGTGCAAACTGTTCGGTAAAAGTGGTAGTATACCTTCCCATTGAGCATTGCGGACTGCAATCATTCTGAGTATGAGCAGGTACTGGGATGAATAATCTCATATGCCATGATTGGTATTCGAAGCCAGTACCTAGCAGTGCTCTATGTGCTCTACAGAGGCTGGTACTAATAATGTTTGTTGCTTGTTGATTACTGTACTGTGTGTTTTGTGTTTCAGGACTCTGTGTATGAGTAACATGGACACTGGACTCTGTGTGCGTGTCTTCGATGCTGTCCAGAAGTCCATGCTGTCCTTAGTGGTAAGTAGCAGACGTCAGGTGATCGTGTGTGTTTGCAAGCACTGATTAGAGATAAAAGATCAAGTTTGTTTGTTTAATGACACGGTTGGAACACATTGATTATACATCAGTGGTTATTGGATGTCCAACACATGGTTATATCAACACTTGGTCACGGAGGAAACCTGCTTCCGCCACATATGCTACTTTTCTTTGAGTAACAGCAAGTGATCTTTTATGTGCACTTTCCCACAGACAGGATAGCACACACTATGACCTTTATTGGACCAGTTATGGATCACTGGTTGGAACAGAACATAAGTCAACGGATCCACTTAGGAGGATCGATCCGTCGACCTATCGAACCTCATTCGGATGCCCTTGTACTGAGCTACACCCACTCCCACACTGATTAGAGAGACAGAGAAAGTTGTAGAGTTTATTGAGAGTATGTGGAGGGCATTAGCATTGATCAGGAAGCCTGTCAGTCGTAGTGGGTGCTTCTCGGTTTTAGTGCCACTCCATTCTCAAGAGACGTCTTCAAACATGCACAGTGACTTTAATAACACCAGAGGTAATTGTTTTCTCTCTGAACACCTTCTGCAGGAATGATGTTTATTGGTCTCGGTCATATATGTTCTGGCAATTTGAATATAAAATGTAAGATATGTTTGTGGAGATACGTCTTGGAATGTCAATGCTCGGGAGTAGTTCGAGTCGAATCTTACCTTAGTTGTGAGGTGGACCCTGGCGATTGCAGCCTGCCGCTCTCACAGTCAATAATTCTTTTGTGACGAATTTTTGTTTTTGTACTTTTCTGACCATACTTTGTATTCAGTATTCAGTAGCTGGTCTAAAAGGGTCAGGGGTCTGGACTAGCCCCTTTTTTACAGTATTTTAAGACTGTTCACATCATGGATGTAATGATACAGGGGTTGCGATACAATACATATTGTGATAAATGGCTTCCGGAGGGGCAGGTGTGTGGTGGGGGAAGGGAAGAAGGGTGGTGGGAGTTATGGGGTATGTATCAGAGGATGGGTGGAGAATCAGCCCACAAACCCTGGCTTGTTGTCTCGTACCTTATTGCAAGTCTCGTACCTTCTTGCAAGTCTCGTACCTTATTGCAAGTCTCGTACCTTATTGCAAGTCTCGTACCTTATTGCAAGTCTCGTACCTTATTGCAAGTCTCATACCTTATTGCACTTTCTAGCCTTGCTGTGATCAGTTGACCTACTTTGCTTATTTTTGCGATTGCGTCTTCTATTTAAAATGTTAACGAGCACCCTGTTATCAACAACGAAATAGGACACAATTACTTTAAAATATCTCTACTCCAGTTTTGGTTCATTTGATTATGAGAAAGATGTCAGCACATCAGGCACTACATGTGGCATGTTAACAATTCTTACAGAGCATACACCCTCACATTCCTACTGAGCAAAAAAAAACAAATTATTTTCTTGTTTTTACTTGACATTTATAAAAGGATCGTTTGAAAAAATAATCAACAAGATGTTTTGAAAAATGTAATTTACTAAATATAAATATTCAGTTTGACATTTCTTACCAATTCCGTATATACAAATATTTTTTTAATTAAAAGAAAGTTGTTTCTTTTAATAATTTCATTCCATAATTAGTGTGTGGATATTTTGGGCATAATGTTTACCGTTTCGGAATCAATCGTTGCAATCTAAAGTCCTCTCTGTAACTCTTAAGAAAAAAAATGTAAGAAATCCACTTTTGTTTGGTATTACTGACAGATTCCATAATTGCTTGTGAATTATAGAAATATATATAGCATCTAGCAAGGGTCATGTTATTGAGAAAAAGCCATACATATCTGATGGTTTGGGCAACGTTAAGCCTAATTGTTTTTGTGTTTTGAACTTTATCTCTGTGATCAACCCATAGCTATGCTGGAAAGTGCTGTTAATGTACCATGATGCACTGGAACTTTGCACTCAGCATGGCTATGTAAACTAACTGGAATAGCTTTCAAATCAAATTGTCTGGTAGAAGTATTTTTGTGTACAGTACGTAAGTGAAACCATGATTGTAAAGATAAAGATATAAATATGAAAAACAAAAATCAATAATTTTGAAAGAAAAGTGCTCAGCATTATAGACCAAATTAAGGATAATCACCATTAAAATAAAACTCTTTATTAACATCAAGTTCCAATTAAATATTCAGTTGCCCTTGTAGATGTTTTTTGGTCAAATGAACATGAATTACCAATGGTTGGAATAAAACATATTACTGTCTATCAAATAATAAGCAAATTGTTACCATTTATGTGATTTTGTGGCCATCTTCAATTTCTAAAATTACTCAAGTTTTCCAGTGTGGCCTGTCATGGTTTCTCAACATGCAATCTCTAAAGATTCAAAATCCACTGAGAACAACTATGGTATGCCACCCCAAAAAAATCTAGGTTCGTCCCAATGGATGAGACCAGACAGGCAATGAAAATCCTAGTAAATTACGAATCGTATATAATGGAGCTAGTATTAATGCTCCTGGAATGATGTTTCCTCAAAAGATATATAAGAGAGAATACTCTAGATTCCGTCCGAGTTCCGTTTGACTCATCAATTGCATAAATGCAAGACTTCAGACATTTGAAAACATAAACAAATAACAGTCAACGCTGGATATAAGATAATCACTTTATTGTTTTTAAATATTGATTTTACCATGATATTAAAATAAAATCTATTTTCAAAAATCTTAACCGTATATATACACTAAAATTCTAGGTTCGTCCCAAAAATGTAATTTGTAAACCAGACTACAATGGATGAGACCAGACAGGCAATGAAAATCCTAGTAAATTAAAGAGATATAATCACGCATATATGTTATTTATAGGGGAAAAAACAACAAACAATGAAGCTAAAATTACTGTTTCTTACTGTTCAGACTTGATTGAAGATGACACTGCAAGCTCTTTTCAAAATGTAATGCAAATTACCAAGTTCAAACAAGCAACTTACTGAAAAACAACATAAGCCACATTCATGTTATTTCTCATGTGTTGGGTTAAAGTCTTTTGGCTGTAAATCTATGGGGTAATTAGGTTTATCACTATAATAAATTTCTCCTTTAAAGTTTTGGACTTGAAATGATTTTTAATGTGCTTCTTTAAAGTACCTAGTTACAGAAATTTGTGTCTTTAAAAGTGTTCCATGCAGTTACCTCTATCTACACATCTTTTTGAAAAATCTCTGCCAAAAGTAATAAATTTGTGAAAACTATTTTCTATTTTGTCTACTGCAAACTGGTGATGTATGGCTGTAAAAATTTGTCTGGAACATAAATTATGTACCAAGAGATCTTGGCAGAGTTGCATGCGTGAGTTCGTTTCGAGAACCACACATTTGGCCCCAGAACCCCTCTGTATTGTTTTATTCATTTTATTGACAAGTCTTGCCAGCATGTTGTGAAGATGAAGGGATAGTCTAATGTCTGGATTAGATGAATCTGGGCTTTTCTTCTGGGCTGTCCAGATGCATCACTGATAAACTCCACCAGCCAAACAGATCAAAACTGACGGCCAATATGAGCTTGTACTTTCTATCACATGCAGTTTCATCTGTAGTTAATCATGATTATTCATAGCTTTTTGATCTCATTGGACTGAAGAAAAATAAATCTTCATTCGTATTTATGTAGGGAGTTTCTTAAATATGTTTTATTTCATTATCTCGTGTACTGCTGAGATAATTGCTAAAACAAATATACTTGTGGCGTTTTTAAGCAATAGATTTTGTCTGTAAAACTCTTGGCTGGAATTATATATATTATTACTGGTATGTAGTGTAATAGCTCATACCGGTATGTGTATATTTTTAACATGTCATTAAGAATGCATTCTCCCATTATCTGGAGCAGTCTATATCGCCAAACAAATGTACTTTTATACTTCAATTTTAAAATGTACCGAAACGTATTTACATAGGCTAAGCCTATTGATCAAACCCATCTGTTAATTTTGAACAAAAATAAATATTGTTTAAAGGGTTCATTGATGATTTTGGCACGAAAAGCATGATCACGTGATGATTAAGTGAAGCTAGTTGTACTCAACTACATGTAAACTTTAGCATATTAGCAGAAGAGAAAATTTCTAACCAACAGATGGCAAAATATTATGTCAAATTGTGTGTGACATGTCGTATGAATAGCCGTCCAAAGACTTGGAAAATTGTAAGTGTTTTTTTATTGACATAATATAATATTCATAATTGAGGCTGAGCTACCTCATATAATTATTTGAGATCAAATCCTGCTGCGACAGATTGCCTTTAATGAACAAATAAGTAGACTTTGTAATGTGTATGGATGGTCAGGACCGTATTAGAGGGACCTGATGCAAAGGTTAAGGTGTTGTTGAAAAATCTCCATCACACATCACCTGTTTAGATCTATCATCAAAGACCAGAACAACCGAACATCTTCCAGTCATTAGCAGTTAAAGATACAATTACCTGCTTATCAACATTCAGTGCATTAGTGTGCCTATTGTTTACATGCAGGTAATGGCCGGTGTGCTATACAACACCCATGGTCAGTACTGTACCTAATTGACCCGTCTGCCTTCTAAGCCATGCACATGTCCATCCCAGATGTCTGTAATGTATACCCAGTACATATATTATTAATATTAAAACTGGTAGAAAAAGCTGCGCAAGTTTATCTTCACAAATGGTTTTTGAAGACATCAATTTTATATTTTTGGATTAAATATAATTGTCCTAATAATACAATGAGCTAGACTATTTTTTAAATTGTACCATTGAACGAACTATTTATTATGATGTCATATGCAGATCCATTACCAGAGAGGGGTGCAGGAAGTTTGAATGAAACCGTTTAAATGGTTGATGCCCTTAAAAATTAAGTAATTATGTTAGTAATTACTTCTAAGTAGCAAGGGATCTTTTATATGTACTTTCCCACAGATACGACAGTATATACCATGGCCTTTGTTAAACCAGTTGTGGACACTGGTCAGTGTAAGTAGAAGTACACCTACCCATTTAGCTTTGCGGAGCATACACTCTGGGTTGGAGCCGGTACTGGGATAAAAAAGCCCATGTGCCACGAATGAAATTTGAACTCAGTACCTACTAGTCTTAAGCCAGATGCGTTAACCACTGTGATACGTAAGCTCTGATAAAATAAAAATCTACAATAGATATACATGTATGTACATATAGCACTTAATATTCATGGATGTTGTCGAGGTTTTCTGAAAAAATATTGCACCATTACATCACAGGCATCACAGGCAGCTTTTTCTTGAGATTTTAGCACAACATTATTTAGACATCCAATAAATCCCTGTTGTCTTTTGCAGGCAAGCTGGTAAACGTTTCTGTTGAAATCAATCTATGGTGATTACCGGTAATTTCAAATATGATAATTTTTAACATGAATAAAATCTTTTGAGTTATTTTTCCATTTTAGATCACAAATGATCTGGTGATTGGCGGGGATCAGACCGGCAATGTCTACTTTTGGAACAAATCAACTGGCGAGTCTGAAGCGGCCATCAGAGCCCACGATGCACCTGTGTATAGGGTTGCCTACTCGAATGGTCGTTTCTGGACTGCTGCAGGGTGAGCAGAATAGCCATCTTGTTTAAAATTGCATTTCATCTTTTATTGGTAACAGGTAAAATGGTTTAACGCCTTCATCCATTCAAAGGATGTTGTAGAGGGCGCTGAGATTGAGAGATCACTCTGACTGTGGCTAGATTGTCCTCTCAGTCTTAGATTGAATAGAAGCCTCAATTTGTACCATTGGCTAACAAGATGAAATGTGTACCATTGTATCTTTCATGCAATCAGAATGCACTCTCAATGTGTACCATTACCCCCTCATGTAATCAGAATGAACCTCACAATCTGTACCATTGTATCTTTCATGCAATCAGAATGCATTCTCAATGTGTACCATTATCCCTCTCATGTAATAAGGATGAACTCTCAATGTGTGCCATTGTATCTTTCATGCAATCAGAATGCATTCTCAATGTGTACCATTATCCCATCATGTAATAAGGATGAACTCTTAATGTGTGCCATTGTACCTTTTACTCCCTCTTCTGCACATTATTTGGATTGTGAAACACATTGACATTTATGCACCGTCTCTAAGAAATTTGCCAAAAACACCTTGTTTTAGCCAAGAATTTTATTTTATTTATGTACTGTTATTTTAGACTCATTTTCTCTGGTAGCACATCTGCCAATGTTCGCGGTCTGGTTACGCCCTGCATGATTACGAAGTATTGTAATTGTGTGTAAGAGTGGAGGTACGGAATCTCACACCTACCTTTATGTCTGGAGGGAGCACAACATACCTGTGTGTATCAGTTGCAGGTGGCATCACTTCATGTCTGGCTTCCGTCAGAGAGCAGCAGCTTCCAGCTTTAGACAAGGCAGAGAGGCATGAGCTAACCAACCTCCTCACATCTTTTGTTGTTCGCTGTCTGCTCGTGGCCTGCTCGCTGTCTGCTCGCTGTCTGCTCGAGATAAGTGCTATGATTCACCCCGAACTCAAAGTACAATCTTCAGACTTATCCTTCCAGATATAGCAGGATGGAATCTTCATTGTCAAGTTGTTAAACCTGGTCAGACTCAGTTTGAATGGTTTCAAAACAGACCTCCATCTAGCACACCTTTGTTCCTGCCACTTTTAGAATTGTTAATCTCGTTTTAACCCTTTCATGGCGAAAGTCGATAAAAGTCAACAGTAAAATATGTCTAGTGGTGAATGTCGACAAAATCGACACCATTTTTCAGACATGTTTTTCTCTACACAAACATACCGGTGTTCAAATGAAGAGAACAATCTCTAACAGCAGTCCTCGGTTTTTTTTTTTACTATAATTATGACAATTATTGCCAAAATTAGACTTCCATTATGTTACACCCACAATCCAATGTCTTTTTTTCGTTCTGGGGTGTCGTTAAATTTTAATTCATTCCATTATGCTAAATATGCTAATAAGTCTTTTACAACCTTACAAAGACTCTACTGAATAAATAGGTGATTCCAGTTAAGAAATTAGTGATAACATAGGAGATGGTGAATATTTATCAGGAGATGAGGACGCAAAATCGGTGAATCAACTTGCTATATATGTAGACCTTGATTTACTTGTGTGATTGAAAACAGATTGTTTTATGGGTTAATGTAGGACATAAATCATCAACACATTTTGAGAGATTGATAACTTCCTGAGATTCATCAGGTATCAGTAGTCAGTTTATACTGAGAACATTGTTATCTGAATCATCAATCTTGTATGATGTACATGTTTCTCAGATACTTCAGCATGTTGCTCATGCTGTTAATACAGTCACTCTTTAAGCAGGTTTTCATCACAAACACGATGTCTGCTAAAACAGGATTTCATCACAAACAAAATGTCTTCTAACAAAGGTTTTCATGACAATCGAGGTGTCTGCTAACAAAGGTTTTCATGACAATCAAAGTGTCTGCCAAGACAGGATTTTATGATAATTTAAGTGTCTACAGTTAAAACAGGATTTCATGATAAATTAGGTGTCTGCTAAATAAGTTTTCATGTCAATCGAGATTTCTGATAACACCGGTTGTCATAATAATTGAGATGTCCAACCAAATATAGTCCCAGAATATCGACATATTGTTGATCTATAAAAGGGTGACAACATATTTCTTCCCACCACCCTCCATCTACACTTTGTGTGCCCATGAACATGTTGAAAACATTTGACGACCATCATACATGTACTTTCTTGCAAACCACTTACTAACATCCAAGTAATCATCATTTACGTGTCTTATAGAATTTGATTAACTTCTAGTTAATTATACGTTGTTCACACAAACGGTGACCCTCTGGCTTTAAGTATAAAGTCAGGACAAATATAGCACCATACAAAATCTTGTTATTATTAATGTAACCTCGAACACATGTAACAATAAGACAAACTATGAGTCTTGTATTTTCTTTGCCTGTCGGTTATTAACATTTTGTCGGTTATTAATATTTATATTCATTCTTCTCCACCCAGGGACAACACCGTGAAGGAGTGGGACCTGATGACCTTGACCTGTGTGCGCGCTCTCCAGGGTCACAAGGGATCTGTCCGAGATGTCAAAGTGAGTCTTTCAAGCGTATTGCTTACAGTAAAAACATTGAG
Organism: Melanodrymia aurantiaca; assembly: GCA_032355825.1. NCBI lineage: Eukaryota > Metazoa > Mollusca > Gastropoda > Neomphalida > Peltospiridae > Melanodrymia > Melanodrymia aurantiaca. The sequence goes on along the minus strand of JAULBR010161528.1, from coordinate 28,405 downwards.
TGTGACGGCGGCAACATTTGGGCAATGCTCATGTTGCCTGTGCAGAATGCGGATGTCTTACACACACCTCGCAAACACTTGAGAGATATTGTACATGAAAGCATTGACGGAGGCCGTGAAATAGTTGCCGTTCATCTTGAGCTAATGTCACGTCAGTAACTCTTAATATTTACACTTTAAGTAGTTTCTCGTTTTAGTAATTTGAGGTGATGCTCTTTACAACCAACGAAAATAACTTTTGTCAGTGATTCGTAAACAACAGACAGTTTATACAGATACCAAAGAACAATCTTTATGGATTGGCTTATCTCCCTTGCCATCAGATTAGTAAGCCAACAGCTGCACGCAAGGTGTGGAAAAAATGCCAGATCTGGTGCATCTTTCTGGAATGCTTGGACGAGGCAGAGTTAACTTGCATGGCCAAAGCATTCAATGTAAAATACATTTTACCTTCATTTTGACAAAGATAAAGTTGGTTTGTTAAATGACACCACTGGAACACATTGATTATTAATCAGCGGTTATTGGATGTCAAACACATGGCTATATTGATGCATAGACACAGAGGAAAGCCACTGCCACCACATAGGCTACTCTTCTTAGATTAACAGCAAGGGATCTTTTATGTGCACTTTCCCACAGACAGGATAGCACACACCACAGCCTTTGATGGACGAATCGTGGATCACTTGTTGGAACAGGGAATAACACAATGGGTCCACTTAGGTGGATCGATCCGTCGACCTATTGAACCTCAGGCGAACATGCTTGTGCTGAGCTACGCTACACTCCCCTTTTTAACAAAACTAATGTAGCATTCATTCACTTCGGCATTCACAACATCATTTGACTATAGATATATATATATATATTTATTTACTTTCTGTGCACTAATCTTTCACAGCCTTTCTCAGAATCTTTCTTTTTGTCTCATTTTCGTTTCTTTGAGGTAGTGTTAAAGAACAGGTTAATTTTACTTATCTCCAGTCTGATTTCAAGTTGTCATTTTAATATGTTCTTTTGTGCCTTTTGTACATGTTGTAATTTATGACTATGTACGGTTGTTATTTGTGTCAATGAAAAGTTGTCATTTGCATCTTTTATTGAATTTGTATCGGCAGAAAAATGATGACAGCATCATCATTTAAAAATTAAAAAAGAAGATACTCCTTTGTTTTCTAAATTATGTTTATGAAAGAAACAGAAAGTGTGATAGTTTGAAAGCCAGCGCAGCAGCTATAGAAGTCACGATCATTTGCCTTGGTGACTGAGTAAGCTAGTGCTCTGCCTCAGAGTTCAGGGCTTACACTTTTATAAAGCATGAATGATTATGTGCAGATTTGTCACATCTGGTCCAATGATAAACTCCACATGTGTATGAGGAGAAATGTGAAATTTCCTCTCACTGTGCATTCTTCTCCCGGGTGCTAACTCATTCATTACTCTCACATCTGCGCTTTATTGAAGCCATGTATTTTTGTGTGTATCAAGAAAGCATAGTTTAGCTATTAAATGTACACTGTGGAATCCACATTGTGCACCTGTGACGGACTCAGTCTTTGCAGTGTATTTCGTTGTCATACGCTTGGTTGACGGGTTAGGTTTGGTCAATGTTTGGCCATGTCTGATTAAGGTTCAGGCATGCTTTCCTTGCTTATGGGGTCCACCATTAAATACTTGGAGCAAATGTCAACGCTATTGTCAAAGCAAACAGACATGGTTGATCAAATTAACCTCTGATTAATAATCAACGTGTTCCAGTGGTTTCGTTAAACAAGCAAACTTTAGCATTGTAGCATGCCACAGAACGTTAATGTAATCGTTTGCTCTGTGTTGTCAATGTAACATGTCTTAAGATACTTATTACCAGGTGCACCAAGCTATTAATAAGAATCATGTAGGTAGTGTGTTGTCTAACCTCGCAAATCACACTTAACAACCTAAAATACCAACTCGTTTGTCAACCCACATGTGCAGAAACATTTATCAGGTGTCAAAAATTAATTTGCAGACCCAATAAATAAATATTATCATCTTTGATACACATTCCGTGTATTATGCGAATCTGGCATGTGTAAGTCTGATAATAATAAATGTATGTAAATCACAGAATTAGAGTTGTATTTCGTTCGTTCAGCTGTTTTATATGGTGATTGCGGTTCATGCTGGTTCTTGCAGGTGTTTCTTGAAGCCACTACCTTGTTTAATGTTTGTCAAATATATCTTTACTCTGTACACATGTACATAATATTATTAAAATAAACTGCAGCTGTTTCACTATAATGAAGCAGGTTCTTGATACATACATACGATCATACTTTATCATCTTAGTGTTCAATAATACAAACTTTCATTTGAATGTAATAAATAGAATACTCCACTCATTCCTGTAAAATACTATTTATACTGCAACTCAAGTCTTTAATTGAAAATTTTGAGTGGGGCGTAGCTCAGCGCAAGAACGTCTGCCTGAGGTTTGATAGGTCGACGGATCGATTGTCCTCAGTAGTTATTTCCTCATTCCAACCAGTGATCCACGACTGGTCTATCAAAGGTCGTGGCATATGCTATCCTGTCTGTGGGAAGTGCACATAAAAGATCCCTTGCTGTTATTCAAAGAAGTGTAACCCATGTGACAGCAGCTGGTTTCCTCTGTGACCAAGTGTCAGTATAACCGTGCGTTTGACATCCAATAACCGCTGATTTATAATCCAATGTGTTCCAGTGGTGTCGTTAAACAAACAAACTTTATCTTTGACCTTAAGGGTTTTCTGTGTATTGTCAGCTGAGTGGAATATTGTATCTCATTTATTTTAACATTGTTTTGTCTGATAATTTAGCAGAATGAGGACCTCAAAAATTAAAGAGTTCTTGTCCATGGAAAAAGACAGCTATTTAAATATTTTTCAGAGTCAATCAGATGTTACTGTGTACTTACTTTTTTATAAACATGTGTTACTTTTGTTTAAAATTTGGTTGCCAACAGGATCAAATTATAACTTTTTTTAATAAAATTTAGTTGATGTGGTAATCAAAATTCAGCTGTAAATGTTGTGCAGAAAATATATGCGTCCAAATTAGGGTGCTATATTATTATTTCTGAATTAATAATAGAGGTTTTTTGGACATGGCATTTAATAAGGGAATTATTTTGACCGTGCAGTGCTAATCTAAATGAGATGACATTATTGATTACAGTCTGAAAACAATATAATAATTAAATTTATTTATGTATTTCTTTTATTTATGTAGTAAAGTTATTTTATACATACATGTAATGTGTTTATTTTATACATTAATAAATTAACAATAAATGAGAAACAATTATTATAAAATTTTACAAAATTTTTATTATATTTTATAAGATAGTGATGTTGTCAAAGTAATTTTACAAAATTATTATAGTCTTTTTGGGAATGTGTTTAAGCTCCACCTTAAGTTATTAAGAATAGAAAAAATCACAGCTTTCCATATGACGTCGTCTCGAGCAGGAAAATCTGCCACCTCATAATGTTTGTTTTACAATGCAGCTTTTTTAAATAAAATTGATAGCTTTGAACTTGCCAGTTTTGTATGTACATTTAATAGTGTTGATGCTGTTTTATCTTTAAACATGATCATACGGGCACAGACTCAGCTAGAAATGTCCGTTTTTGTTCTTTAAGCAGGTGGCTTGGCATTATGACACACACACACAATAAGTCTTGTGACCTTCCTTCAAGGCAGATAGCATTTATAACCCGAACAAACTTTGTATCATTTTGCAATATAAGTTTTTATCTAAATTGCAATCATAGATCAAAATTTAGACAGGAATGTAAAGTTTTTGGACTCTTGACTTCACAGCTCATATTCTGTGTGTGTTATCTGTCAAAACAGCCTTTTGTGATAAACATGCAAGTTTTCAAGTATTTTTCAGCCAATATACTTGACACCTGTTTTAAATTTCCTAGGTGTTAAGATCCACTCTGATTGCAGCAGTCACTCGTGATATGAAGGTGTTTTGCTTGTTGGGCACTTGGGCACTGCCACCTTTTAACCATAGGCGTCACTTGGTAGGGGACAGGGGAAGTAATGTCCCCCCCCCCCCCCACAACCCCCACTTTTTGGAGTGGGGAGACCAACATGCAAATGTCCCCACCAACACTTTTTAGTATAAATAACACATTACCACGCAGTAAGTAAGACATCTGTTCTGGGTGAACGGTGGTTGCTCAACAAAAATATTTGTCACAAATGGTCCCCCACCCCCCACCGCACACTTTTCTTCTGAAAATGACGCCCATGTTTTTAACAGTATCATTGTTGAATAATACATGTATTAAAGGGGCAATGTAGGGCGGTGGTGGGTGATGATATTTAAAGACTCTGACTCACCGATATTGGTGCCAAACATTTCCACTCTGCTGCATCTGTGAGTGGGGTGTGTCTCAGCACAAGAGAATCTGTCTGAGGTTTTATAGGTCGATGGATCGATCCTCCTCGGTGGACCCATTGGTTATTTACCGTTCCAACCAGTGATCCATGACTGGCCCAACACAATTGTGATTAACTGCAATGACGTTAATATGATCTGTTCATAACCAAGTCAATTTGACCTGTATGTAAATGAGACAATACTTCTATGTAACCAAGACAATAATATTTTATGACCATTTCTGTGACCAAGACAATGTGATCTATGTAAACAATATGACCCTGCCAATGACCACAGCATTATGACCTATCTGTAACCAAGACCATATGATCTATCTGTAATCAAGACAGCAATATCTGTCTGTAACCAACACATGACATCTGTAACCAAGACAATATGGCCAAGTTTGTAACCATCACCATATGGCTCTTGCTGTAACCATGACACTACAGCATTGTCTGTAAGCAATGCATTATATGACCTTGTCCTTAACCAAGACAATATATCCATATCTGTAACCAAGCAATAGATCCCTTCATGTTTTTAGGAGACATACTGTGGTATACAAAAAAAATGAACATTTATATTAATTTTATATGCCACAGAATCAATTGTATGCTTTGCTGTCTTCTGTACCATGGATTTAGTTTTGGTTTGCGGGTGTGTGTTTTTTTATATTTTTGTTGTGTCTGCATACATTGTTAATGTCAAGTTTTTCCTGAATAAGCACTACCCAGTATATCATTTTGGTTATGAGTCATGTTATGTTGTTCATACAGACGGAATCTTACTTCTTATTCAAAAGAGTCTACATCGACATCATAGCCAAACTGTTGTCAAGTGATGAGGGGGCTTGCATTTCCGATCTTATCTACAGCTTACAAGATAAATTGCAAACTTATTCCCAAGCTTACTGAGGATCTCACCTGCGTAATCTATTTGCTATTTACACCCAATTTTCTTCAGGTGTGCTTCAGTGAAAAGTTTATTATTTTTCATAAACTCTGTCCCGGCAAGTTGTTCACTGATCGGGTGTTAATGATGATAAATTCCCTGCAGTGTGTGCGTCATGTATTCCTAATCCCGCCCGCTGATAACAGGCTCGGGATGTCTGAAACAAAAGTACCCAGTTATTTGTGTGCAAACCGGAGATCATTCAACAGTCCTGACAGATTTATCAAAACCTAATCTTGAAAATCCACAATCAAGATTATGTTACAAATGAGATGAAGATGAGTTTCGGTGGGTAGAAGCAGGTGATTTACAGAGACAGGGGATTAACACCTGGGCTTGTAGGATGTTCTCCTTGTGAGTCATCAGGTGTTTCGTCGCCAATCTACGGCACTTAAAAGCTATCTTTAACGTCTTAAATTTCATCCCAAACGAAGATTCAGCCCCGAACATGAATCGATTTTTGTATTGTAATAAAGCTTGGTGTGATGACCCGGTGATGTGCCGGCCCGCTTCCCTTTGATCAACCAGGGATGTGATTCAACATAATATGTTACAAATTTTCTCCCATTTCAACATCACAAGATCAAGGCTTTTCTCATGTCGATCGGTGGCAGCTCACTGTAGCAGGGGATCAAGGGATGCTTTTGTTTTGGTGTCTCTTTTTGAAGCTCACAGATAACCGATGGGCTACAGGGTATAGCCACACGCTTTGAATATCGCCTAAAAAAGAAGGTAAAAACGGTGAGATTGGTATCGGATAATGATCACGTTGTGGCATCTGTTTGCACCATGTTGACATGCACTTTGATCATGGAGCATGGCTGGCCACCACTGTCGTATCATCTCTCAATCCCTGCAAATGTGAATTAGCCTGTCTTGACACCAGCGCTCACTGTCTCACCTCGCAATTAGCAATATGATACAACATAAATCATTTCCTTCGGCTTCCATGCTGCTTTGTCACTGTAAACTTTACCCATTGGATGAGTGTGAACGACGTTTGAGGTATTCATCACGAACATTGCTTGACGTGTGCGATTTCCTGCACAGATATTGCCCCGAGGTCACCCTTTTTTCCCTACGGTTTTGACAGTGTTAATATTTAGAGAAATATTTTATGCACTCATATATTTATTGTTTTGTGTTATCTTGGAGAGTGCTGTACGCATTCGGTTGCTAATTCTGGTTTATGTATTGGTAGTATGCAGGAACAGGGTATAGCTCAGCGTAAGAACATCCACCTGAGGTTTGATAGGTTGAAGAATTGATCCTCCTCAGTGGACATGTTGGGTTATTTCCCATTCCAACCAGTGATAAAGACTGGTTTTATCAAAGGATGTGGTGTGTGCTATCCTGTCGGTGGGAAAGTGCAAATAAAAGATCCCTTGCTGTTATTTGAAGAAGAGTAGCCTATTTGATGGCAGCATGTTTTTGTTGTGACCAAATGTTGATTTAACCGAGCGTTTGAAATCCAATAACTGCTGATTAATAATCACTGTGTTCCAGTGGTGTTGTTAATGATCAAACATTGGTACTATAACGTGTAACTTGATTGGGTTGTTAAAACCATCCCAGCCACTGAAAGGAACATGACTAAAATATGATGTCATAAATTGCAAACATGATGCCACGCAAATATTTTTTGCAACGTTACAATCACGTGAATTATGTTTTGAAAAGCATTTCACAATGAAATGTCTCGAGTAATAAATAGAATATTAAACTCGCTACACTGTATTATCAAGTTTAAGTCCCTTGTGAAACAATTTTCATTTTAGTTACTCATGACAAATAAAAATGATTTCACTTGGGACTTAAACTTGATAATACAGGTTAGTTCATTTAATATCCTCTATTTGTGGAATACTAAATATGTGGAAATGTTTCCCACCATGGTGTAATAAAAATTGTATAATATAAACTAAAAATTTTCACTTTGCTACAAAACCAACTTATTCTTATTGCCTTATTAAATTTAGATATGAATCTATGTTTTAATTATATCCACGTACGTGGCTTGAATTTTATAACTCTTACTCCCCAACATTTTCATGCACCTGTGTGTTTGATAATTATGAAACGTGTGAAAAAAAAGGGTAACATCAGCGATGATCGACATTGAAGATTTTGATGACACAAACAACACAAGTGTCTCTCGGGACACGACACTTGTGAAGTCTTAGGAGGTCGGTGGAGTCAAGTGGAATTGCTTACACCATGTGTGTTTTGTATTGTCTGTACCTGTATCCTCTACAGGTGTTGGGTATTATCTTTGACTGTGTGTGATTGTCAAATCGTTGCCTGATACTATAACACGACTACCCCTGTGCTGGTAGCTTTCATGCTAGCTAGCTGATGATAGATAAGAGATAATAGACAAGAGGAGAATCACAGGTGTACGGTGGCTTGTGATCTACAAACTCCTGCGTGGCAGATCACCTTTCTGCTTGTTAAAGCCACAATACCTCGTTTCAAGACGATAGCCACAGTGCTTGTGAAGCTAATGCTTTTTGTATCATATTGCTAGTAGCACGTTATTATTAAAATTAAAATTGTGCTTCAATATATCATTATATATTTGTTACAGAGGAAGCCTGCTGCTGCCACCTAGGCTACACTTCTTCAAATAACAGCAAGGGATTTTTTATGTGCTCTTTCCCACACACAGGATAGCTGACACCATGGCCTTTAATGGACCAGTCATGGATCACTGGTTGGAATGGGAAATAACCCAATGGGTCCACTGAGGAGGATCGATCTGTCGACCTATCGAACCTCAGACGGACGCTCTGCAACTGAGCTACGTCCCGCTCCCCTTTAAACTTGTGTGCACATGTTAATCATTCATAGAAGATGCATTACATACCAAACATGGAGTTGTAGGTTCAAGGGCAAACTGTTATTCCTGTGATGTTCATGTCTACGTGACTTTCATTTATTATTTAAGAATTATTTAACTTATTTCTTGCATTAAGCTCTGCATGACACATACTCACTGCAATTTGACACATATATAAGGACACGTACGTACTCAACACTTGAGAAAGTCTCATCTGACATGCTCCTAATCCTCTCTTTGTCTTTGTGCAGAAATAAAATAGAAATAAAATAAAGTTACAGTGACATTGTTTTGTATTATTGTCCAACCATTACCATTAGGTCTAAAAAAAAAGAAGTGTATTTCTGGGTCGAAAAATGTAAAAAAAATAAAAACCTTTTTAACGAAATATTTATTTTTTTCTTAAAAAACTTGAGGGAAGTAACATAACATTAGGGTCGGTCAGAAAACCAGAAACTAACCATTTGTTAGGCCTTAGTAGTGTTAAGAAAATAAAGTTTGTTTGAAACCACTGGATGTACATATATTGATATTGTAAGCAATCAGATGTAGATGAATGTTAATTTTAACAAGAACAAATGCTCTATTAGCGAGAAACAAACAACATTAGATGTGCACATACAGTGGCATCCATCTTCAAACTCGAGATCGTGCCTTTAACTTTAAGCTCCTAGATGTATTTCAATTTTCATACAATGCACACGACTGTAGCTATAATTATTTCATGTTTATTTTCTATCGCGGAATGTTGTAGTGTATCAAGTGATGTCTTTAAACAGATTGTACTTGTTGAAGGAAATCACAGGTGAAGTCGACAAAAACAAAAATTTATTGGAAACTTTTGATCCAAACACCTGCTGTTATCAGACATTGCAAATGGCTTCCGACTTGGACTGGTAATCTCGAATGAAATCTTTGGAGAGTTCCCCAGTCTGAGAGATATAGATGTTTTCAACAGGTGAAAAACAAAAGGTTTTCTTTGTGTTCAACAGTACACTTGGTACAGCTGATGTGAATTCCACTGATGGCTACACATTAAGAGTCAATGTGTTTGCCTTTTATGGGCACCAGTTGTTTTACCAGTCTGACGAGAGTTCTCCATTGTACCACCTTAGCTGTCCGATTATTCTCATACCGTATATATGTAGAGGACATTAAAGAGAATCGCTCACCATTTTGGTGCAAAATATGCGATCATGTGACAATGATGTGGAGCGTGTTTATCTACATAATTGAATCAAGTTTTTATATGATTGTAGACATCAACAGAAATGTCATTATATTACGTAAAACTGCGTTTTGTACATCGTATGAATACGTCACCGAAATATGTAGCTTATTAGTTGGAACATTTCTAAGGTCACGTTATTGTCTGGTGATGCAGCAGAGTGGAAACATTTGACGCCGAACTTGGTGGGTGATTCTCTTTAAAGAAGCTACTGTATAATCAAGTTTAAGTCCCAAGTGAAATCATTTTCATTTGTCACCCTGTTTAGAAAGTGATTAAAACGAACATTATTTCACCAAGGACTTAAACTTGATAACTCATAGTAGTGAGTTTAATATTCTATTTATTACCTTACTTAGATCTTATATTTACATTGAAAACTTATTTTCCATAAATCTAACATGGAAAAACATTAATCAAGCTGGTTCTACTCAATGTACATGATGCATGGCTGTTAACTGTCCATCTTGAGACGGATTTCCGTCCTGAGAGAAATTTTGCTTTTTTTTTTGTATGCTAAATAAATGGAAAATCGCTCAGCCATTTTCGGTTTCCGTTTTGTCTGCCTTGGACCTCATAAAATTTCAGTCCCACTTTTTCACTTTTGTTAACAGCCATGATGATGTCATTTGTACAGTAAACTGTGACAAGTTACATTTTGCCGAAGTTATTTTATGAGTGCCTCGATCTGTCAGTGGTTGGGGTCGTCATAGCAACCAATCAAGTGACAATTTATACCAATGTTGTGATATTAAAGTTTCTTATTAATCTTAGGTTATTGGTCCATCAAAGGCCAACTTGTCCATCAAAGGCCAACTGGTCCATTAAAGGCCATGGTGTGTGCTATGCTATCTGTGGGGAAGTGCACATAAAAGATCCCATGCTGTTATTAAAGAAGAATAGCCTATGTGGTGGCAGCAACTTTCCTCTTTGACCAAATATCAAATATAACCGTATGTTTGACATCCAATAACTGCTGATTAATAACCAATTGATATGTTCAAGAGGTGTCATTAAACAAACAAACAAACTAAGTAACAGCTTATGTGGCAGCAGCAAGTTTCTTCTGTGACCAAGTGTCAACATAACCATGCGTTTGACATGCAATAACTTCCAATTAATAACCAAGGTGTTCCAGAGGTGTAATTAAACAAACAAAACTTTTACTTTAAATAGTGCAAACAAACTTACAAGATCCACTTGTTTCCTCACTTAAATCGTTCATCTTGTACAATACTGGACCACGTCTTATTGTCACAAGCAATCTTCATTACAGAACTCCTCACTGACATCCACGTGTTTTCTATTAATTATCATGTCTCGTCAAATGAGTCATTTGTTGTCTCAGTTCTACATTATGTATGATGCAGTGTTGTCACAAAACTGTGACAGCTACATATGTTGCTTTCCCACACCTGGTCTTCCCATTACCACTGGAGATCCTGTTATAAATCGTCACCTGTCTTCTTTATAGTTTCTTACCTCAGACAACAGATCCATGTAATCTTTAGGCCATCACCTGTCTCTGTATGATGTATGTATGTTGATGTACATGTATTTGGAACAACATGAATTTTTCTGCTGGCAACATTTTTGCAAGCTGAAAAGTTTAGTTTCGATACGGACTAGAACATAATGAGGATAACAGATTTGCAATTTAGGAAATAGAGGATTTATATCTTAAGATTTTTTTGAGGATATGGGAAATATTTCAAAAGTGAGGCCGAAATAAAAATATTTTCATGAATCATTTGGAATGACCCAGACACAGGTCAAAGTATGGTATTGCATCAGACATCTGTGTCAATGATGCATCATGTCACATCCTCTGAGCGTTTACCATAGAAGTTTTTGAAAGTTTTCACCAGTCCATTTAAGAGATAAATGCATGCTTGACAATTGGTACTGACTGCGGTATGATGTATATGTGTCACAGTGTGACATTATTTGGCATCAATGGCACACAAAATACGGCAATGTTATCTTCACTGATGGAAGATATATATTGTTATCTTCATTTGGTGAAATACGAATCGTCTTTCCCTGATAACTTTCTATATTTTGTTTGAAAACATATAATATCTATTTACCTTTGGCTGATGTAAAACATACCTTGTTATTTCAAATTAAAGACATAAAAATGTTAATTACCTGTTTACATTTTGAGAAACTTTCAAGATGTATACCCTAAATACCAGTAGATGATATACTTGAATGAATATATTTGTCACTTGGCTAAATTTGTTATTAGGTAATTTGCAGATTTTAAAACAGATAAATATTTTTTTTAGACTTGCTTAAAATTGAGACAAGCAAAGCATTTGATTCAAAGAAATTTATTTTAAAATCTGGTTTTGTTATCTATTTTCCTTTACTAACATCAACTATTTAATCTACCTATATCTTTCCCACAATCTGCTGTGTTACCTAAAAGCTTACGGGGCTCATATGCTTGACATTGGGGTTCATATGCTTGACATTCAAGACACCATTTGTCATAAATCTTGGCCAATGGGCTGCACCTGTATGTATGCTGGTTGTTTTCTCCAAGGTTACAAACCTATCTGCAATTAAAACTGTCAAAACATGGCTGTTCCTGCACCTGGCTGGCCAACCTGTTTCACTTCTGCCTCTTCACTCAATGGCTGGTTATAACTAACAACAAGGACTTGTGAAATGTATCATGCTAGATAAATATGTATGCCATTTTAAGTTTGTTTCATGGCCTGTCATGCCAGTAATGTAAGCCTTTTGTCTCCCACCTGACAAACACACCTGTAGAGGTGTCCCGTTACCAGTCAGGTGGGGAGACATCATCAGATGAGATACAAATTATTTTATGTGAAAAAAGTATATACAGTAATGTGACCAAGTGATATCTATATTGTATTTTGACATGTTGTGAAGCACTGAAGTGGGGAAAAGAAACAAGTTTTGTACAAGTGTTATCAAGAATCAAATTGAGTCCAAGCAAAAATGGTCTCACATAATAATTTATTTTACAATATGTACCTGTATAGTGACTATGTGACAAAGGTGGTTTTACAAAACAGGTCAAATTTTTAAGCAATTAGTACAAACTAAAGGATATGTGTATATGGTACCTCTTAATTACAATTAAATTGAGTATTACAATACAGCCAAGGTTTTTTAAACAGGTGTCCTATTTTTCAGTCTATCTATAACTCAATAGATCTCATAAGAGATCATCCAATGGCTATCATCCATCTATTGATCATCCAACAGTCATCAACCATTAGCTTTCATCCACCTAACTAAAAGGCATCATCCAATAATAAGCATTCATCTATCCAACATCCATCAAACAATAGTCATTATCGACCTAACAGCCATCATACGTATATCCAACAGTCATCATCAATCTATCTTCTAATAGCCATCTAACACCCATCTATCTAACATCTATCTACTGTAAACCATGAAAATTTCGCAAATTTATAAGCATGCGTAATTTTTCCACTAATGTGCTTTCATGTACCGAAGGTCGTTCGTGAAAATTAAACGTCGGAAACATGTCGCAATATTAATACGGTTTACAATATCTAACATCCACCTATCTAACATCCATCTGTCTAACATCCATCTATCTAACATCCATCTGTCTAACATCCATCTGTCTAACATCCATCTATCTAACATCCATCTATCTAACATCCATCTGTCTAACATCCACCTATCTAACATCCATCTATCTAACATCCATCTGTCTAACATCCATCTATCTAACATCCATCTGTCTAACAGTGATACTCAATCTATCTAACCGCCATCATGAACGTTTTACACTATCCACAGTGTAATTGTTAAGAATATTTGAACCAAAACATGATAGAAACATGAAACTTGCAAGAAACATTCTTCACAGAAATGTCTTAACTATACTCTATAGATGTGTGTTTGTGATGTGTGTATGTGTGTGCATTCATGCATACATGCGTTATGCTTTAATGGGATAATTGGTTGGTTCTGGTGGGTTGACACATTATCTACTAGTTTATTGTGCTTTTCATGCATAATATTATTCAATTTAAGACCATTGTGTTTTTGATGTGCCGTTCATTATGTCCTATACTATAGCACTGTGTCTATTTTCTATGTTTTTCCTTATACATGTTTATATTTTTCCCGAATGTCGAATGTGTTTATGTTTCTGCAGGTGTCTGATGACCGTGTAGTCAGCTGCGGTGATGACAGCTCTATTCGCATTTGGGATTTTCGGCCATCCAAACCATCTAAGAAATGATTGAAGTGGATAACAAAACCTCTGTTGATATATAATGCACCTTCAATGTTATGTGTTCAGTAATTATAGCAATATAAAATAATGATACATAAGCAGGAAAGACTTTTTCTTTGAGATTCGACACTGGTTACATTTTAAAATGACATGAGGTCTTGGAAATATGTGAGACAATGGTTGCCCCGGATGTTAAAACTCAGAAGTAATCACAAGACACTTGTTAAAAAAAACTATTAATCAACAAAGTTAGTTCTGCATTAAATACCATCCTATACGATTTTACTGGAGTGTGAAGACATTGCATTCAAGCACTTTGTAAACAAATATTGACTGCCAAACCAAGCCAAGCCTAAATATATTTTCTGATGTCTTTATCTAGCAACGGTTAACACCTCCCCGCCCCAACATAACCGTAGAAGTGTTCAATCTAATTAGCTGTAGATTTTGGCGACATATTCATACTATGTACTTCATAATTATAATGACACGTTGACGTGTCTGTTAATGTGTATAATATAGTATACAATTATGTAGAGAAACGAGGACAGTGTTTTCTGTTATGTGCAAATGAATTTGCGTATAACCCACTCCACAATGTCTCGTGGAAAAAGATTCTTGTACCTTGTTTAAACGAACATCAAATATGATCTGAATATTGTCTATAACTTAATAAGAGTTAGCCATGTTTAGTTTACTCAGCAACCACAAAATGGAAACTTTATAGACCCAGAAATCTGTTTATTTGTACATGTACAAGGAATTATCATTAAATACACAATAGAGTAATTACTACAGTGAATTATGAATAAATGAATGTGGTCAGATCTAGTAATTGAATGCAGAAGAAGAAGAGAAGTTATATTGTTTTAATCCAGGTGAAAACATATTTAAACACGTTCTTTTTAACAGATATCAATCAAATGTTAATTTTTGGGTCAAAATGAAAATTGAGCATTGCATCTCATCAACATTTTACCTTCAGTATTTTACTATGCTTCAGATTTTGTTTCTGCTCTCAGTACTATGGATAATTCTACAGTATTAAAGTTTAAATATATGATTATCTTAATTATGCCTGTTATAATGTGTCAAACAGTTAGTTATGTGCTTATAACATTAGCTGCGTTTTGAGTTCCAATGATTGAAATTCAGAAGGGTATTCTGCAAAGAAGCATTTTCTTTCTATGATCATTCAATGTTTGTGTTGAAATTTTATGTAAGTGAAATGTTTTATTTCAAATTTGTATTCTTTAATACTGTTGCAATTGGCAAATTGACTGAATTATTGAAATATAAGTGTAACATACACATTTAATAGTGACTGATAAATCGACTGAGTTATTAAAATATAAATGTAACATGCATGTTTAATTCGTTGTTGGAAAACTGACTGAGTTCTTGAAATGCATACAAGGGTAACATAAGTATTTAAATAATTATATATATTTTTTTAATTCCAGGGTATGTTTCGTAAACCCAACTGCATATTTTTACATACATGCATTGGGTGTGTTACTTTTTGTATAAAATATTAACTTGTTTATATTATGTAATACATTTTGTGGTGTACACGATATATACATATTACTATTATGGTTTTGTGTTTATTTATTTGTTTGTTTGTTTATTTATTTATTTATTTATTTATTTATTTATTTATTTATTTATTTATTTATTTATTTATGTATTTATTTATTTATTTATTTATTTAATACTATTTTATGTAAAACATTTTCTGTATTTATCAAGGTAAAAAAACACCTTATTTCCTATTTTTGAAAACCCAATACTTTTTTTTATAATCCAAAAATATTTTAGTTTATTGATACAATAGGTAATTTAAACCATAAAACATTTATACCATACTAGTGGGGAAAAGTACTCAATTGAGTATTTTACGTATATGTGGTTACGCCCATGTCAACTAATGCTGATAAATTATTATAACAAGACTGTCAGAGAGTACACCATCTATACAATACTGATTTATTGAAATGGAGAAAAACTAGTCTGTTGAGTGGGATTGATCCTAAGACCTTTGAGGCTACCTGTGTTGTCACAAAGCTTAAAATTTTACAAACAACTAAAACATTACAGAACATGATAACTTCAAATGTATTTGACAATTTCTATAGTTCCCATGTTTCTAGCAATTGTTGTATTATTTATATACTGTGACATGTTGACTTTTGTTTTACCGTCTTGTGGCATTTACAGCCCGATAAAATGTGTGAAACTTTTCATAAATGTATCTTGTGAACAGAGCTAGAGCTGACTGTTGAATTTAAATAAAAATAATTTACCAATGGCTTTCAATATTAGAATTTTTTTTCCATCTGCACTTATATTTGAAGTTTTTGACATTGTTAATCACTTCCAGACACAAAACACAAATAATAAATAATTAGCAAAATATATTTGTTTTACATGTATATGTTTCTATTACGAATAATGTATTTTGTATCATTAAAATAATTATATTTATTATATTTCTGTTAATATTCCATTGGCTATGAACTGTGATAAGATGTTAAAGTTTAAAGTGTTTTGTTTTGTTACCTTTTTATTTTTACATTGGAAATAAAGTGAACATTACATATCCAAACTATACATTGTGATGTAACAGAAACAGAACCAGTGGAGCAAACTATTTATCTTAAACACTTAGATTTACTAAATAGGCTATGGAAGTCATGGAATTTATTTTCCTAATGCAAAAATGCATGAAGTTCTGCTTTTAAGTTATTACATGTATTAGAGAGATACAAAAAAGTGTAATTGCTGATAATAGACAATTAGAATATTAGTAATAATATAGGTTATTGTTCTGTGTTGTAATTAGTTCCTTTATGTTCGAACCACATCTTGTTTTAAAGTGCCTTTAAGACAAAACATTCTGTGATATATTTATTTATATAATATAGCCATTTACCCCCTATTGTTTTTAATTTGACTATTGTTATGCATTGATTTTTATATTTTTTATATCATTATACATGTATTAAACTTTTACCACATCTTGACACCTAAAAAAAGATTTTATTTTTTTCGTGTTAGGTGTTGTTAAACTATCATTCATTCATTGTTCCAAAGTGTTTGACGAATTGGGAAGCCTAAATTATATTATTTTAGTCATGGAATTTGAAGTCATGGAAAAGGCATTGTAATGTAATGGAATTTCATCATGTAAAACGTGTATGAAACCTGATTTGGGGGCATTCATACGGTGCATACGCTAAAAGAGCGGGATTTTTACCACGAATGTACGCCTTAGGGTGAATTTCCGTGTAGGGCCATTCCATGGTAAGGATTTCAGCCAGGACGTGACATTTTCACTTTTTGATCTTTCTTTACTAAAACTGTGTTCATTGCAAGTGGTGTTTGACATTTTATAGACACAATACACATAGTACTATAAGTATGTCATGTTTATTTTTTGTCTGACCATGTAATGTTTTACCTGAAATTCACAAGTAAAATAAGCCAGGACGTGACCAAAAATGGACATAACGTTTTTTTACTGTGCATTCAATTCCCAAACTCTGCTCTCCTAGAAGATAACGTGATTGTTTGAAATGTATTCTTTGGTAGTTGATTCAGTCTATTTTAAAATACCACTTGGCCATTCACCAGAAAATTACTGTTTGCGATGTTAATTTTAGTTTAAAATTTTTTAATATGAGCCAGGACGTGACAAGCCAGGACGTGACAAGCCAGGACGTGACATGTCCATTGTGGTAAAACAGTTGAATTAATTTTTATGTAAAAAAATTACAAGATAATTTGTGCTTGATTAACAAATCTAGCATACGTGTTCATAACTTCATACAGAGTATATTATATATATATGTTGTCTTCACACCTAATTTAAGAAGTGGATATAATACTGTACATGTACTAATGAAATGTTACAGAAAACAAATTCACATCCTGGCTTACAAATTTGCATTTTGCTAATAAAACTCATACTAAATACATATTTTTAGATTCTTAGGGGTGTTAACTTTCATTATCAATAAATACTTAGTTTATGAGATCATTTTTAAAATTTCATACCCATGAACCAAATACCATGGAATGGCCCTGTGTTAGTCTAATCTGGCTTATATATACTTTATGACATGCAGTGCGTTTTTAGACATATAGCATGGTCTGGTTTATATTTGAGTGATATTATTTGATGGCATTTGGTGTATTGTAGTCTGGTCTGACTTGTATAAATAAAAGTGTTTGATAATTTTGGTGTATTATAGTCTTTGTTGCAAACATAACTTTTTATAATCTCACATAATGGTTGCTAATTTTCAAAAACCAAATGGAACTTATATATTGAATTTTGTATATGGATTATTATAAACTTTTACCGTAAAATTTATTTTTGTCACAAATCGAAACGACAAAAGGAGGTGCTATTATATCATTTGTGTTTTTATCCAACAACGAAGAAGTGTTGAACCCGGAGTATACTAATACCGAACACGTCAAATAATTATGAAGTTACGTTAAGAAGGTGTCTTACTAATTTCAGACAATTAACTCTCGTCTGTAGAAAATTGTTTTTGATATCCACGCTTTACTTCGGCGCCATGCATTTCTCAAATAGATCCCGAACACACTGGAATGATGAAATTAACGTAAGCAAAGAATTATGAAGATTTGTATTTATATCCATAGTATTATTTATGTACTGGACTTGCATGGAGTCAACACAATTATGTAGTGCTAACGTCATTGCCAATAAATTAGAATATGTATAATGTATATGCATCTATTAAAAGCTATAATTATGCAACAACGCTCTGAAAGACAACAATACTAAAGTCGTTTTTTCTAAATCTTTTTTTGTCTTTTGCAAACAAAATAACATTTCATTGGAGACTACATGATTGTGTTGGTGAAGTATGTTATGTCCGAGATTGTACTACAACAGGTAAAATGTTATATTTCTTATTTTTAGTTTGTTTTATAGTTCAGTTGTATTGTATTTGTGTGTTGATTCAAAGGAACATTCTCGGAATGCCTCAAACAAGATTTCAAGATAACAAACCTTCATAACATTTACCACTACGTCTTTGGTTGACGTTTTTAAATTCATCATCCATTTGTTTTGTAATCTGTCAATTTTAGAGCGTCCGCAATGGTGATTCACCAGGAAACATCATAGCTTTAATTATGAAGGTTTAACACTTATATCTGTAAATTATAGTACGTTTCCAATTCATCTTATTGAGTTTGACAGCTATTGTCAAGTTACTTTTTGTTGGAAATTTACCCGGCATCTGTTCTGTGTAGGCCTATACGTGGCATCGTTAAACTTCAGTCACCCATTCTGTAGCATAAATATGTAAGCTAGCCTTTCTTCGTATTCACAGTATATAATATAATAGTATGACCGTAGAAAATACGTACAAGCACGTGTAACATCTGACCACTCTTGAATATCGGGGATAAGTGTATTGGGTGTACTGGTTGTGGGGTTCATGGAATTTACTCTGAAATTTGCTATAAAATATCAGTTTTTTACCTGTAAAATTAAAATAATCAATGTTAGCCCTAAAACATGCAAAGATATTCAGTTTTTAGTACTTTTTACATTGAAAAATGTAACTATTTGTTTGCTTGAAAAATGCAAAATTTCTTGGCGATAATGGTGAGGGCTGCAACCCCCATTTCCCTGCCGCTTACGCCTAATGGGCGGGGTGGTATAACTGACAATAGCGCCGCCATTCAGAAAGGAACACATATTTAAAACAAAAAAGATTGAAGCCAGCTGATCATACTCCTGGCAACATGTTGGGATTTAAGTTCTCACCATTATGCAATATGCAGTGTTCAGTCTAACTAGGGGTATGTTTCAGTAATTTCTATGAAATTTGTACTTGATTAAAATAAATATGAAACTAATTTAGATCAATATTGGTACATGTATATATGCGAATGTTATACATTTTTGTATTATTATTATTATTATTATTATTATTATTATTATTATTATTATGGGCTTTGCATTATGGACACTTCATCATTTGTTAAACCCTAGGTGAATTGTATTACCCGAGGGAGAAACTAATCTACATGTCTCCCTCATACGACGACAATGCATATTTAATAATACTTTTAATCCGTGTCTGAGAACACAATGCGTTTTACCACTGACTCTTAATTTTTTAAATATAAAAAAAATGTATTGAAAGTCCCTATGTAAAATTAATAGTATTTTTTTGACATTTATATTTCCCTACTAAGCAGAAACTTTGTTACTGTATTTTCCAAAAGTTACGTGTGCTCAAACGAAAACGAGAAAAAAACGGACCTGAAGATATTATAGGTCTTGCCCATAAAGCCAAAAAAGCGCCCCCACAAAACGATGAGGAAATACAGCGTTGTTTTCGCACCTGCAAATCCGTATGTTCTTTCTCTGCAGGCGGACAGCGTTTCTATTTAGAAGAAGTTGTCTATCCGAAATATCCACAATAATATTGTTAAATCTGCTGCTGATCGTTGATAGTTGAGGGAAAACACTGTTCGTACATTCGTAGATTGGTTGTTGTGAATAATGTATTTAAGAGATGAACTCTCTTCCATTTATTAAAGGGAGAACGTTGCTTTCAGACAGAATTTGAACAATTTTACTAATACTTCTTTCCACTGTCAACTTTTACAGGCATCACAATGTCATGATCATCGATTCCAATGAGCATTCGCCATTTAAAAATTCAAAATTGTAGTACAAAGACATCGCTTTAGAACTTTTTAAATACAGTTCCATGTACACATGTATTTTAATGGTTGTATATTGGGATGACATTGGTGTGTAATTAAGAACTATACAGAATTATATTATTGGTTCAATTGGAATGGCGTTGACTAAAAAATACAGACTTTTATTTTAATGCTTCAGTTGTGATGAACAATCTTTGACAGACTTAAATTGTGATGACATTGTTGTGTAGTTGATAGGTCAATACAGACTTGTATTTTAATGGTTGATTTGTAATGAAACTGCTGTATAGTTAAGAACAATAATATAGACTTGTATTTTAAGTATTGAATCTGCATGACGTTGGTGGCTGTGCGATTAAGAATAGTAGATAGATAGATAAGTTTATTGCATAAATCATTCCACATATGAAACAGGATGCAAAACATGTATACAGTTGACAATATATATGTACAAACCAGAAACAAACAGACAGACAGAAAATTTAAGTATAGCTTGGTCTTTTAATGGTTGATTTGTGATGTTATTTTAGTACTATATATATGGACTGTATCGACTGACGAATGACGCAAATGTGATAGTAATGAATGTGGCACTATTTAATAGTTAAAATTGTGTTTAGTTCAGAAAATAATCACAGGGGTATTAAAAATGTCCACCCGAATTCAGAACGATAGGAATGTAGGCCATATTACTGTCACACCAAATTCACTTTTATTAATTTGTATAAATTAATTGCAACAAAATAATTCTTCGTCTTCATCGTTGTTAACGCCATCATCAGCATCATTGTCAGCATCTTCGTCGTCGTTACAAACTACCTCATAATCTTCGTCAACAACAACATCTTCGTTGTTGTTGTCATCATCATCATCATCATCTTTAATATAGGCCCTAATTGTAGTCGTTATCATAACTCTCATTGTCGTCGTCGTCGTCGTCGTCGTCTATATTTTAAAAGCTAGAAACATTTGCGTAGTTTCTCACAAAATGCAGACTTTCCACGTGAATTGTTATATCGTTTATTTCATTTTGACTCCTCTGAGAGTTAAGTAGTTCTCTGGCAATCACAGATGTAGAACGCATATGTTTCGTATCTTCTGTGGGCAAAATTAATTTAGCTGCGTTGGTATTGAGTTTGAAGACTGGTACATACATTTGCGCCTATCGGTGTCTGCTCAGGGCAAACTCCGCGTGCAGCGTAGCGTCATCCGAGGCAATTAACCACTTGTTGACGTTCACCAGTCTATGACTGTGACAAGTAAAAGGGCCCTCAAGTCAGTATGGTGCCTGTTACTGATGCCTTTTTGACGGATGTTTTTCTTAATGATGGTTAAATGATTTACTGTCGACTGTTCTCCTTAAAATCCAGGAAGTAAGTGGATAGCTGTCACTCACATTGTTTCACGCCGTTTTTTGGAATTTTTACGACATAGACACTTTTTGCACGTGACTTCGTTGATGTCAACCTCCTGAAAACTTAAAAGGTATGTAAAATTTTAAACTTCAATACAATATTAAGTTGATGTCTGACCATAATAATTAATGTTTAAAGTATTATCGATACCTTTCAATAATTTGAAATTTTACCAACACACAATACATTGTATTTCACACTCGCATGCCCTCCTTGCTGTCGGCAAACAAAGCAAACAAAACACAAATTTAAATACTGATGTCCAAAAAAGTTTTATTTATCAATGTTTTAACACAAGAACCATAGGGAATAGACGACCATCTTGTGTTTTCTTAGGATGTCGCGTACCTCGGCGCCAACAGTAATTTGTAGAAGTATATATATAGAATGTTATGATTTAGACATTAATATTTATTTAAGAAATATGATACATTCACGCAGGCGTGAGATTAAAAACTTGAATGTCTAAAGTTTAATTACGTGCATGTTAAACTGTATGGATACTTTGCAATGGATGAGGAAGTTGATCAAGTGTTGAAGTAAGAACGAATTACTTCGTATTCATGCCTTCCAATGATGATTATAATTCGTATTCGTCAATCAGTGTGCAATATGTCCATAAGAGACCCATCGACACAATTACTCCAATTATATCCTCATATGTAATTGTCTGTACTATTTGTTTCCAATAAACGTTATAAATAAACATGTTATGAATAATAAGGACGGATGGTAGTTTGTGTATTGCGGCTAAGCCCACCATCACATTACTCTCAAGTATTGGACTTGCGCCTTTCTGGTAGGTCTTCCACAAACCGCTAATGATGCATCTAAAACAATACAAAATAATGAGGTATAGAGAATATTTTATAATACAAATACCGAGCCCTTTAATCCCAGCCAGGATGTATAGTATATTGAAGTAATGAGGGGTTGGATGTGTCTCATCTGGATCCATATGACCCTAAGATCTTCACCCCAGGACGCGAGCAAAACTAAATATTTAGCTTACAGATACTTTTGCGCGTGTCCAAGTGCTTGGGAGTTGGAACATCTAAGAACAGTATTCTAAAATAATTTATTTACAAGTACATATTATTATCATTATTTGTATTTTTATTACTACTACTACTACTACTACTACTACTACTACTACTACTACTACTACTACTACTACTACTACTACTACTACTGCAACAGCAGCAGCAGCAACAACAGCAACAACAGCAATTAACAATATATATATATATGCCTATGTCTTATTCTTGGGCTTTAGAATGATGTCGGTTTCGACAATCCAATGACGCATATACTCAACTGGGTAAGACACCCAACGACTTTTATAACTCCTGTTATTAATAATGTTCATGTTTAACATGGAAAACACAACTAATGGTACTTTGTGATTATTCTCAATGCCTTTTGTTTCCACAACAATAGCACTTCCGAAGAAATACGTCAGTGCATTTAATCCAGGGTTAGACAAACTCACGAATAAAGTGTAATTCTGAATTTTACGCATGCAACGTTTAAACGCCCGTGTTTGGCCAGCATGTGGTGTGAAAGTAAGAAACGAGGTTGTCATTAAACGTGGATGAAGATAGGTATGGGTGTAATAGAAGAGATGAACTGGAAACGAGTTGCGGATGAAGAAATAGCTGAATGTTATTCTTTCGGGGTGGTGAAACAAAGCGAGTCGCTTTATAGTTGAATTTGATGCATCCGTTTCCTTTTTGGGCCAATAGTTTTTAAAGCGCCACACATAACGCCATGTCAAAGCGTTCATTTGTCGAGTAATAGAGATTGTGACTGGCGGCCTCCTCCACGCAAAGACCACACAATACGAACGTGAGACCTGGATCAGCACATGTCTACACAGACATGCTGTACGCAGGTGTACGAGCCGTACGTACCATTGTCTTGGATGTACATACAGGTGTATAGCATTCCATCACTTGGTATGGAATAGCATGCAATATCAATATGGATACGAGATCTACCAGAATTTGGAGAGAAAAGCTGTTGCCTGTGGACTCAACATACCACCATATGAACACTTATAAAGTAATAACGAAAATGCAAGATGGTGGCCATTTAAAGTTAGTTATAACTTATCTACGTTATTATATCCAATTAAGTTTCAAGCACGTCTCTTATGGTGAGGAAGTCAATCTGCCTTAACTGCCTGTTAGTGTGATAGAGAAAACCCGTTACACTTGATGAGTAGCAAGGGATCTTATATGCACTTTACCACAGACAGGAATCTACATACCATAGACTTTGTTAAACCAGTTGTGGATACTGCTCATTAAGCCTTATGGAGCACTCGCTCTGGTTTGGAGCCGTTGTGGGATTAAAAGTTCCATATACCACGAATGGGATTCGAAACCAGTACCTACTAGTCTTAAATCCGATGCATGTATAGCTCAGCACGATTGGATTATCTAAATAAGTTTACGTCCTACAACCAGATCCACTTGCTCTCATGCTACCGTTGATATATTTAGGAAAATGTTTGTCCTATAATGATTTGATGGTGATCCTAATGAAAGTAAATGGGGAAGACCAATTTTGCTATCAAAGCAGGTTCTTCTGTTATGCCGATACTGCCACACACATCTTTCACCAGTTTATTGTTCAGTTCATGGATATGATCTATGATATTTTTGAGGTGGCAGAAAATCTGGGATTTTTTGCTTCCAGATTAGCAAGGAAGACGAGAAGTCATCTATTTATTGAGCCATTCCCACCCGTAGCTGTGACAGTATGCGAAGTGTGGATTGACCTCACGATGCATGGAGTTTAAAGCCCTAGTGGTCAATATAACATGATTTGAAGTAAAAGTGTGTTGTGTTAACGAGAGCTTTCATGACGATCATTGTAGTATGATTCTGGTCAAGTCTGTTTTTTGTGTTGTTGTTTTATTGAACACACATTACACTCATTGAGATCTAAAGGTCTTACTGATGACCATGTCCATTAATTCTACATCCTGGAATCAATGATATAATACAGGACTGGTGTTTTGCACTATTTGAACGTTCAGGGTCACCAAAAGTTAATTTTAGAAAAAAACATAGAGTTAATTTACAAGTCAATTAATGTTTGCCTATATTGTTTCAAATACCAACGCCACGAAAATTGTTGGCTTTATATTTTAAACTATGTTTAGTGAAACAAGTGGTAGACAGCTCAAACCAGGAATGAACCTTTTAGCCATTGTTTTGAAGGAAAAACATCATTTCCTTCACAGTTTTTGTCAATAGACTGAAGTGTCTGCCAAGCAAAGCTGACTAACGTAATGAATAAGTCGTATGTTCGCAGTCTTGAACGCATGTATTTCCCATCAACATGACGGTTTTTCAAGTTTGTACATGGCAACCATCTGTATACGGACTAGATATGATCCAATGGTAAGTGGATTTACATGGCACGTGCTGCGTGTGATTGTAATCACAGCACGATCCATCTTAGTCTTTGTGGAGGTTGTTGTCATGACCCGCCAGGCAAATTAGGACATCATGGGGTTTGAAGACACACTGTGTTAATACCCCCAAGCGTTTACGACACCCACACACATGCAAGAAACCGTATTCTGGTAACGGAAGAACCGTCAAAGAAATAAACGGGTTTGCACTGTGCATAAGGTACGGCACGCGCACCGACCAGCAACAACACGCAGAAATAATGGATTTGTTGTCTGGTAGACATACTTTAAAATACTTCAATTTCAAAGGATTCAAAGAGAGCAGCTTTTAAAGAAATAAAAGTTGCATCCTTTGACCTTAACATTATCTTTCCCCTGTTAAAACCATTATCAATATGAAAACATGGCAAGTTCCGTCTGCCAATAATGTTAAAAGCAAATGTGAGAGTAAGGTAATTCTTTATGGATATTCCAAACGAAAAATTCAAAAATAGGTTCATCTTTCACTTCACAGGACGAAAACCGATTTAGATATGAGCAAAGGGAACAGATGCTAAAATCTTTATTCTTTCAGCAGAAACCTGATTGCAGATCTGTTTTAAATATGTCTTTGATGTTCCGATACACCACATTGCGAGTCTCATCCAAAACCAGTTCCTACAATCAATTACCTGCAGAGTGAAAAGAAAAGAACTGCGTAGAAGCAAGAAGATACATAATAGTTTGTTTTTTTAAATATGCATTGTGTGTTTTGTTATTTGAGTGACAGGTGTCAATGCAATGTGCACAGATCCGTTGCAGGACGTCAACAGGTGGCCCTCACGTGGCACGTCTGGCGCGTGCACAGCTAGCACGTGCAAGCAGACGTGGCTGTTCTTGGGCCGTTATGGTAAACATACTAGACTAGTGAGGCCATGAGGTGGAGTGCTATTGTTTCAGGTGATACAGAGTCCTATTATCAGAGGTCATCAGATACACACGTGTACGGGGCAAGCTGTAAATTTGTCAAGAAATCGCTTAACAACACATGAAGCGTCTTTGCTGCTATACTGGGAAATGCGTGGAATGCGTGCAGTATATTTACGACTTCGGCAACGTCTTGTAACACAGGAACACACACGCTTCTTTTCACATTTTAAAACAGGTGTGTTTATGTTATTGTTATCATTTTAGTTAGTTAGTTATAACTTATTTATGTCCACTCCTTGTGTCCAATTAAGGTTCAAGCACGTCTGTAATGGTCACGCAGTCCAGCTGCCTCGACTGCCTGTCTAGGACAGAAGTTAGTGTTAGTATGATAGAGGAAACTCGCTACTCCGAATTGATAAGAAGCAAGGGATCTTTTATATGCACTTTCCCCAGGACATGACAGTACATACCAGGGCCTTTGCTAAACCAGTTGTGGACACTGGTCAGTGTAAGTGGAAGTGCACTTACACATTGAGCCTTGCGGTACTGGTATTAAAAATTCCACATGCCACGAATGGGATTCGAACCCAGTACCTACCAGCCTGAAGGCCGCAGGGTTAACCACTACACGACGGTTATTTGTTACCTAGTTATAACTTATTTACGCGCTTATATCCAATTAAGGTTCAGCTGCCTCGACTGCCTGTCCCGGACAGAAGTTAGTGTTAGTATGATAGAGGAAACCCGCTACCATTGATGAGTAGCAAGGGATCTTTTATATGCACTTTCCCACAAACATGACCGTACATACCACGCTCTTTGTTACACTAGTTGTGGACGCTGGTCGGTGTAAGTGGTAGTACACACTCTGGGTTGGAGCAGACGCTGTGATTAACAGACCATATGCCACGAATGAGATTCGAGCTCAGTACCCACCAGTCTTAAGCCCGCTGAGTTAGCCACTGTAATAATTATGGAAACCGATTCACCATTTCGGCGTCCCCCACCCCTCCCCACTCCCATCTCCCGCTGAGGCAAAGGGTCCGCTCCACCTAATGTAATTAAGACTATGTTTACAGTCTGTAAGAGCAAAATGTAGAACTCCTTTGAGTCGCTAGGTTCATTTTAAAACCCACACCAAGGTTCAGACCAAGATACTGTCCTGAACATGTTTAACTCCGAGTAATCTCCCCTCTCCAACTCGCGTCCCGCTAGTTGCCACACTGTAACGTAATGTGTTTGTTTAACGACACCAATGGAACACAGTGGATATTAATCCGCGGTTATTGGATGTCAAACGCACGGTTATATCGACACTTGATTCGTAAATGAAACCCACATACAGGATAGCACACGTCACGATCTATGATGGACCAGTCGTGGATCACTAGTTGGAACGTGAAGTAACCAAACGGGTCCACTGAGGAGGATCGACCCATCGAACCTCAGGCGAACGTTCTTGCGTTGCTCCACGTCCAGCTGAAGTGAACAATCTGACTTCAAACTAAACAGATGACAGAAGATCTATCAGACTATGCGTGCTTGTACAACAGTCGTGTGTATATCCACGTCCAGCTGAAGTGAACAATCTGACTTCAAACTAAACAGATGACAGAAGATCTATCAGACTATGCGTGCTTG
>JAULBR010161419.1:0-16856 GCA_032355825.1 Melanodrymia aurantiaca | reverse complement strand
GGGCAATACAAGAATCCTGACACTCGTTTCGTAAAATCAGTACGACACACCCGCTCGTATAATAATCTCTATTTCATCATTTTGAAATTTCTTATTTCAACCAGTGGTCCATGTCTGGCCCAGCTACGGCCGTGGTGTGTGCTATCTTGCCTGTGGGAAAGTCTGCATAAAAGATCCCTTGCTGTTATTTGATTTCTTTTGTGATCAAGTCATCACCTAATTAAGGTAAGGTCGTAAGTGACAATGATGTTACATTGTCACTTACGACCTTACCTTAATTAGGTGACGATGTGTCGATACAACTGTGCGGTTGGCATCTAATAACTGATGATTAATAATGAATATGTTCCATTGGTGTCATTAAACAAACTTTAAACTTTGCCAGTTTTCCTTTGATTGATGGAATACCAGTTCACCTGACACGACTTGTCATTGGGTTTCCTTAGATCATATCGGTAACGATTGTGGATTTTCAAATCGGATGGCATAAAACTGCATGTACCGGTAATATTGAGGATAAAAAATAAATTGTAAAGCAAGCATTAAAATGGTCAAACTAAGACAATAATCAAGTTTTTTTCTTGCGTAATAAAAATGGCAGGATGAGGCGAAACTTCTTCCAGTGTCTGAAAACAACAATCTGAATTTTGGAAATACAAGCGGTGATTTTGAAAAAGTTATTGTTTTGCTACGTATATTTTTTTTGAGCAATGATTCAACAATACGGAGCTGATATATTGGTTTGATGTGAGATGTCCGTCTTTATGATAGGAGATGTTTGCAAAGGGATTTATATATAGCTAATAAGTAAGCTTGTCGTGTAAGTTGTATATGAAGTAGGCCCTACATGGGTCATATATAATAATAATTACAGCTGATACCGTTTAGAGTAACATCTGGTTTAACTTTAAAGGCACAATGTCTGGTTTTAAGACAAATACCACCGTGCTTGTACAGATAATCCTATTTGTAACACATTTCTGGCTAATTGGGTATTTTTTATTATTAAAATTAACATTTACTTACACCTTATTGCTTTCCATATCAATATATGTATATCCAATACATTTGTAGTAGCTTAATATGGCCCTTCGACTTTTATCTGGCACGTGACAAAGATTTTAAGCAAAAGTACACATTAAGTTACTACAGTGAAAACCCCTATAAACCTGACCCTCAGTAAACCGAACATATTTCAAAGTCTCAAACATGTGCTGTATTTAAATCTCAGTAAACCGAACACCCCTCTAAACCGGACATTTTACTCGGTCCCAAGTGTATTCGGTTTATAGGGGTTTCACTGTATAACAATTTGGATGACCTAAAACACACTGGATAAAATTAAATGATAAAGTTTGTTTGTTTAACAACACCAATGGAAAACACATTGGATATACCAGTACATACATGTATATTGGTATGTTAATGAACGTTAATTGTAATAAGAGCTAGAAATATGTTACAAATAACATGTAGCTTCATAAGCACATTCGTCTGCAAACTAGGCATTGTGGCTTTAACAAGGAAACATTTTAACTACAGCTCATTTTCTCCCAGCTGTCAAAAACATTCAAACAAAACAAAACAAATAAAACATCACAAACGTAGCTATAAAATATAATACTTAAAGATCCTCGATCACTGATAATACATGTAGTGCTATAAATGTTTTATCACATTCATTATGGTACAAGTAATTAATTACATGTTGTACATGTAGTGCAAGCATAAAACTAACAAACTGAATGATGCTGTGCAAAACGTTGCACGTTATAGTGATAAAATAGACCAAATGAGAATTACAAGTAAATACAAATGGCGTAGAGTTTTGGCTACAATATGTAGTCACTTGTTAAAAGTATGGTTATTCACAAGTATGCATTGCTAATAACATAAACACAAATGATATAGGGTTTTGAAATACTGAATTGCCAGGAATAGGCATATACATATACAGTGGTTGCCTCAACCAAACAGTCGCCTAGGCATGGGAAGTAATTAACATTGCTGGCTCCATAAGCCTAAACAACACACCCCTCACAATCTTGGCTACTGGCCTGGTATGGATGTCAGTTTTGGATATATATCTAGGTATAGTCAGAGGGTCGTCCAGCCACAAAAATGTACACTAGACCCTTGTCAGTCATCTGCCTAGGAGGTTTTGGTGATGTGGCGAAGTCTAGGCGACTGTTTGGTTATGCATGTAAATATATATATGAAGAAGAAAAATAAAAGGATACTGGCTAAAATAAACAGGAACCTGAGTGTGGAGAACTGGATCCATTTTCACAAAACATTGTGAGTAGTTTACGACTAGTTGTGGACGTAAACGTAAGTACAGAAATATCGGTCGCTGACGGTTATTGATATGGCTATGGTTAATGATACGGCTATGGTTAATGATACGGCTATGGTTATTAGCAGTCATCATGAGGTTTTGCACATTTGGAGTCAATTATGTTTTGTTATACTTTGGGATACACCGAGTCAGATATTTACGTTTATATCCACAACTAGTCGTAAATGTTTTGCGAAATTGACGCCTGACTTATTTTGCCTTTCCAACAGTACAGTATTGCCACTATGAGATCCACTATTATTATATACTGTAAAACAGCGAATATTCGTGATTTGGAAAAAAGGACGATCAACTCGTGATGTGTAATTTTCACGTTAACAAAGATAAATTGTTGCATTTTGAAAGCATATTACTAGTACATGTAATTATTTGTGTGATTGTAATTTTCAGGGTTAAATTACAAATTCGAAAACTCGAAATTTACAGACGAATAATGTAAGTTTTACAGTATATAGTATAAAAACATTTCCAAACGAGATAGGGTTTTAAAAAAATACTGGTAGTCACAACCATTTGTGTTAAAAATACTTTAGTAAATTATCGTTTCAGCAATAATTACTTTCTTCACGGACCATGATTCTGTATTTGTTTACATTGTTTTCTTGACCTAACGTAAACATTTAGAAATTAGGTTCCTTGAAAACAGCAATAATCGACGAAATCTTTGTGAAAAGATGTGTTAACAAAAAAGTTTAAATGAATTATAATTGAGTCTACAGAGGTTCTAGAATACGGTTTGATGTTACGCAATTCTTACATGTAGGCATAGCCACTTTTCATAGAATATAATATTATTTGCAATTGACTGATTGAAATGTTAATTTTATAAACTTAAATTGATTTTTTTTAGTTTCTTAAACTTGCTGTATAAAAATTCATCAACTTGCTTTCGCTCGTTGGATCCGTTTTGAAATGACTCGTAAGATCAGTGATCTCTATTAGCGGCCACTCGTGTAATATTCTCTATGTCATGTACATAGCTAGATACCTACATGTATATCGTCTCGCCTGCTCATGTGTGACCGGTTCTAGGTTAACATCTACAAACTTTGTGTAATATTTTTACCTAAAAAAGTGTTTCCGGTTTCCTAACCGAACCTAATTCTATGCTGTGGCCTTAAAATATTTTTAACGAAAAAATATTTCGCAAATTTTCTTAAAAATAAAAATAAATTTAACGAAAAAATAATACATGAACATTTTCTAATCTACCTACCCTATTTTATTCAAGGATAAAACCCGCAAACACACATTTTATTTTTGAGGTCTTATCTAGCTTTAATGAGTGCTACAGCGAGATGACTTAATTTTGTCCACAAGAGCGCTACGTAATATTTGATTGGCCCCATATACATATATATTTTGGTGTTTTCGCATTTCAAAAATAAATATTGCGAGCTTCTATAATTATGGACTTCATATTGATGCGTTAAGTTAATATAAAAGTAAAACGTACAGCATATTCATGGTATTTATTGTCAACATTAATCCAATGTTCATACATTGGGCAAAAAAAGAGGTGTGTTTAGGGTAACCCTATCTACATTTGTAGTTGTATCCTCATTTTAAATCACACCCCCCTCCCCACCCTCCACTACTCAAAACATTTTATTGCTAAAATTGAAAAAAAACTGTAAAGAATTTGAAAATAAAATACATGTACAGTTGAATCCCGTTGGCTCGAACACCGTTGGTGTTCGTGAAACTGTTCGACCCATCGGGTAGTTCGACCCAAGCATCAGCAACTTAATATAAATGTTTAATTCGGGACTTCGATCTTGGTTCGAGCGTTACCATGTATTCGACCCTTCCGTGTTCGAGACAACGAGATTCTACTGTAAATGTATTTAAAGCGAATGTTTTGTTTACTTTCATCACCTATTGTTAATATGATCCAGTTATCTTTGATATTAGCAGAATAAAAAATATATAACAGCATTTAGAAAAATAGAAAAAAAAGGCACACTTATCCTAAAAAATATTCACATGTTACCCTAAACACACCTCAATTTTGTTTGGCCTTGTTAACTAGAGGTAAATAAAACAATGTCAGAGTCTAGACGGGTCCTGTCTTCATGTAGGTAACGACACCGTCACATACGGGTAGATGTACCCACAGAACTGAAATTAATATCACATCACAGCATGTTAACACGTAATGACACATACGGGTAGATGTACCCACAGAACTGAAATAAATATCACATCACAGCATGTTAACACGTAATGCCAATCTATTTTTCTGGTTTACAGAGTGGTTTCCCTTGGGCCTACTATTGGGTTGCTTTGGATTGTATTGTTGGTCTCATGTTAATATGGCAAAAATAGAAATAGGGAAATGTCAAACTAACTTTTATGTTCACTTTGCAGTGTTTGAAATTGGCCCCTCAGCTTATAAGAGTGATTGCCTATCACAGGGATGATACAAATGTATTAGATTGCCAAAATATACTGAAATGCCGGGATGTGGGGTCAACTCGGGCCCAGCTGACCCCTCTGGTGTTCAGATGCAAAGCCCTGATAGGGGGTTACCACAGGGAACAGTCAGCTCGAAACTGAACCGTTTACTCTTTCTTAAATAGAATCTAAGACCTGACCTCACCTGTAAGCTTTTGGTTGGAATGTAACCTAGTTTAAAACTGTCAAGTGAAAACAGCTTAACACCGTTAATATTCAGTATGATTATTAATTTATTTGAAAACAAACTATTACTAAATAATAATTTTATTCTTAATTTCTGTAGTTGCGGTGGATATCGGAAGTTTAGAAATCCTGAAGAATATAAACCATGGTTACATGTGGGGATATATTCTACACACAATGTCACGTGCAAACACTCACCTTTATTTTTGGATCTCTTTTCAGGTACAAGTACCGTGTATGAGTTCTGAAAGACAAAACATGGTTAGTTACATGTACACAGTACACACCTCTTGGCAAGGCTTTCGTAAAAGCTATTGCAAAACTGAACAAAAAAATTTAACAAAGAACACGATTGGTACCAGTTAAAATACACGCGAGTTAACGCGAAATATCCCATCTCTGAACACGCCTCTGGACTATGTCCTGCTCCCAACCCTTACTTAAGTTGAAAATACTTACATAAATAATAAAGCTAGATATGTTCCTAGACCGGCGAATATGTGCCACCACGCGTGTAACTCCGTAACAGGCCCGAGCGGACCTAGAACGTCTTTACGAAGATACCTGCAAAATAATGGCGTCCATTTTAATATTTCTCGTCAGACAAACTTTCACAAGTTAAATTCTATACCGAAACAACTTCCTTGACACTTGGACAAACAATCTTCAAAATAATAAACTTATATCACAAAACATAATGTAAATAGATGTACAGTCAAACCTGTCTTAAGCAGCCACCTAAGGGAGAAACACAAAATGGCCTTTTAAGACAGGTGGCTGCTTAATACAGGTCATAATGCACTAAAATTGATGATTTGGTAGAATTTTATGGTGACCCTTTATGACAGGTGGCTGCTTAATGCAGGTGGCCGCTCAAGCAGGTTTGACTGTATATATCAGAGATGAATGAATGAATGAATGAATGAATGAATGGATGTTTAACGACACCTCAGCACGAAACAAAAAGATGTCAAAATATGGTAAATATGCAAATGTTAAATACAATACAATGTATAAAAATCAATGCCTAACACTGACCGAAATAAAAACAATTATGAAACCAAAAACAATCAGATGAATCGAAACTACCATTTTGTAAAATTGAGAAATTCATATAGAAATGTTTCTTTTATATTAATTACGACATGTAGATAATTTGACGAAGATTATTTGTATTAGAGAACTCACCTAAGATAGCCGCAGAATTGGTTGTCTACGTTCCACAGGAAGAATCCAAGGAAATATGTAAATCCAGACAGAGCGTACAATATAAAATTGTGCTCATATTTTCTGAAAATATACATTAAAAAAGATCTTATATACTGTAAATCTACTATGTATTGCATTCTATTTATTACTCCAGACATTTCATTGTGAAACGAGATTGACGTCAATGTAACGCTGAAAACAAAAAGATTTTGCAAAGTTCTCCGCGATATACATGACGTCATGTTGACAATTTATGACGTCAGTGGCTGGAATGGTTTTAAAAACCCAATCAAATGACACATTATACCAATGCGGATAATTTCTCAGTGAGAAATTATGATATATATTTTCCCGTTTAGAATGCCCGCTGGGGTAATGAATGCCCGCTGGGGTCATGAATGCCCGCTGGGGTAATGAATGTGGCTTTGATATGCTGAAGTAAAAGGATGCACATTCGATATATTATTGCCGATAATTTATTAATGAATGTGATCAAGTGATCGCGTTAAATTTTTTTTAACATTTTGTCGAACATTTTGTACTTACAATATTGTTCCGATTCCACATATAAAAATAGCTACCACCATAAGACCATACGCAATCTGCAACACAAACAAACATCATGACAGAACAACGTATGGTATTTGATCAGTCTTACATGAAACACAAATACATGAAATACCGTAGTTACTGTAATAAAATAAAAATCAGACAATCAAAAAGAACTAGACATCCTTCCTCACAAAGGCATCTGCCTACGGTTGAAGGATCAATCCTCCTCAGTGGACGTGTTGGGTTACTTATTCAGGGCATAAAATTAGAATTTTTAAGACGAACGATATGTCGTTCGTGTGGTTTTAGTGTGCACGAACGATTTCTTCAGTTTTCTGTGACGGGTGTCCTTTTTAGCCAATACACGTCTGTTTAGATTTTTTTACGAACGGTTACAACTTTTGCACGAACGATCTGTCGTTCGTGTTGATTTCCGTTTTGCACGAACGACAGATGAACGACAAAATCGTTCGTGTCATGTAGCTTTGCTAAATTTTATCTATAAACTGCTATTTATAATTTATGCTATTTAAACAAGAAGCACAAAGATGTAAATATTGCGAAAAATCACACATTTTTTTGCTTGTTTTACCAATGTTTACTTCTTTTGATGGGATCGATAGTCACCAGAAATCACTAAATATAGACAGAACTATTCAGAAACTGGTTACATATGATAATTAAAGTGAGATTCTCTGCTTTAATGTTTAGCATATTTGCCAACAACACACAGTAATAATTATAATACAATGCATCATGTATAGATGCATTGCAAAACACTTTGACACATGGCATAATACAATTCTGAAAGGCTTGTTAAAAAAGATAAGCTTGTTACATGTACATATCTTTTCTTAACTCCATAAAGAAAACATTTTAAACTCTATCATCTCTCATTAGCTGATCAATATATTAAAAATATTGTCCATTTGCCAATCCTAAATGAGGCCCAATGTCCAAGATAACCCTCGTAATGTCCACGTGATGAGGGATACTGTTACTGTACGTAAGTTGGAAACATGTTGTTGGTGAATAAGATACTGATGTCTTCATATCCACTGTGATTAAGCCTCTAGATTTGGGTATTCATTGCCAAACCACAATGTTTATTTACCTATCATATTACAGCATACACTCACCATTAGTTTACATGTATTCTCAGCAGATATTAATACATGTGATGATGGGTGATACATGTAGTCAATTATGAATTGCGAGTCTAAATAGCATTCATTGATTTATCAATTATGAGAATATGTTACTTTAGATGAAAGGTGGCATCCTTACATGCTCTAACATTATAGAATGGAATCACTGCCATTCTAGAACATTGTAAACCATTTATTTTGTGTGATGTTAATAATTGCAATACAATTAAATTGTTGAAGCTAAACTAATTAGCAACATTAATGTTGTATATACAAGTAAAACACTACAATATAACATGTGGAGCAAACGGTATGATTTTGTCATTGATGAAAGACAAAATTCAAATGACAAAGATAAATGATTTCAATCATAAAATACAGAGAAAAAACATATTTTGCCCAAGGATATTAAATACTCAGATAAATCATATATAGTGATGTTTTTTATGAGCAAAGAATTAATCTTTGTATAAATATCAGACACAAATTTAGAGCAACAGGTACAGAGCTCAAAACATATTTGACCATGACCCCTAAAAACATTTTTCAAAATTATGAGATGACTTTGTGGAGAGTAAGTAAAGAACATATTTAACATTCCATGTTTATATTAAGAAGCATTCAGAAAAGCAAACAGGACATCTGATTTTAAAAAAACAGGCTATTGAAAATATTAAGCACTGAGTACTTCCTTATTCTTTGTTGTACACCATCACTATGAAATGTAAAACTGAACCACAATAAAGAATGTAGGACAAGGTCAACAGGTTGCCTATTTTTAAATGTCCAATAAATATCGAAAAAAATTTCATCACGTAACTGACTTGTATGTACACTGTGGACAGGGTGTGAATGAAATAAATACCAGTGAAACAAGAATGTGTTGCCTTCCCAACCTAAAATTTCGTTCATGCATGACAAAAATAGAGGTATGCTTATGTGGCAGGTTAAATAGCTTTTAGCCCAAAATATGTTTTTGACCACACAATGCATGTACGTGTATGGTAGGAGACAACAACCATGTTATATTTATACCATGGGTTTTAAGAATGATAACTAAGATATACACTTGAGACACCATTAAATTATAATACTTCAATAGATGTAATGACGAATGATCATCATCTTTAAAGCAAGTATTTTGTCACTGATGGCAGTAAGTTGAAACTTAAGCTATTAAATTGCTGGAAATACACACTTAGAAACTTGTGAATATGTTAATACAGACAAGATGATACATGTATATACTAATTGTAGAACATTGATCACAAGTTGATTCTTATACATGTATATACACACATGGATAAGGACATATACATGAGTGAAAAGAAAAGAACATACACAACAATGATAAATGTATATTCTAATTTGTAGGATAATTAATAGGTCTACATGTAATTGTGTAATATTTCCATAGAGTGACAATCCCAGAACATGTCACAAACATTTACATGTACATGTATGTCAGATCTACGCTGGTCTATGGAGTTAATTCTCTTTCAGTGTTGTGATCAGGTATTCTAGAATTCAGTGTCCGAGCTCTAGGCCCTAGGCTAGTGTTTTTGTGAACTTGGGTCAGTCATTGAATTAAATTTCTCAGCCGATGGCAAGCGAAAACAAAAGATCAGATGTCATTATACAAAGTTGAACGACCACTGTATAAAACCTTCAAAGTATAAAACACTGAAACATAAAATGACTGAATACTAGACATTACTTTATTTACATATATACTAGTAACAGCAATAAGAAAGCTAGATTTTTGGAAAACTTAATTTTTGTTATAAATTATGTTGTGGAAATTGCAAACTTGCACGATCAGTTGTGATTATTATTGAGTGGATAAAGTCTAGGCTTTAATATAGTAAGTTTAATATATGAAGTTCATAAATAAATTAATTAACTTCATATATTAAACATTAAATCATTTTTACTATAAATAAATACATCCTTTTTTGTTATTTTTTTTATTAAATGAGGTATATTGTATTATGTATAGGCTACATCGCAACTACATGTGACATACAATCCAGTTGTTTATCAATGTACAGCCACAATTAATCCGTTCCAATCCGGATAAGCTTAAAATACCTCACACTTGTACCATTCAAAAGAAAATCAACTATGACTAAGAATACTGTAAAACATGTTAACTTTAGAAAATGTCATACTTCAGTAAAGCCATAAAAGAATGTTCACTTTGGACAATATTTATCCACAGTCGTCTAACTAGCCTAGGGGTAATTTGGTAACATTATCTGTACCTACATCTACTACTTAATAACCACAAACCAAGCCAGTTTCTATAAGGGTAAATACTTTGAAATAATGTTGAGCAATATTTCTCATTACATTGAGTAAAATTTCAACATGTACATGCATATTTGTGATGCATGACTTAATTAGTTGAGAAGAAACAAAACATGACATATTTTAAAAGTAATTAAAATACTTTTCCAACACAATGTGCCATGTGTATACATGTATACCGTGGGTGATCACTAGATTACATGATCTTAGCATAGGACATTTCGAAAAAATCACATTTCAACAAACTTTAAAAAATGCATTCTAGTAGCCATTCAACATTTACATAAAATGTAATTGAGTATGTTTTGAGCATTTCCATTTTTCCCAATATAAGTAATTTAAAATGTATGCTTAATGTTTCAATTCTAGTTTGATCGCTTTTGAATTGACTGTAAAAATGAACTCAAGAAACTGGTACAAGTGTCAAAAACTTGTGTTCAAAATACTGTTAGACAGATTGTCAGATGGATGGCTGGATGGACGTTAATTATGAATATATGGATAGATGCATACATGTAGATAAGAACTATGTTGAGTAATTAGTATTTCTAAAGTCCAACCAATCGAAACATGACTTGGTAGAAATTTAATATTGATAAGAAACCTAGCACTGAAAATGGAACCAGGATGGGAATTATGAAACACAAATTAAAGCAAGTTAAAATAAACCTTGTGACAAATCATACAGCTTTGCTAATTTGAAACAATTAATAGCACAAAATCCAGCCACCACAAGCAAGCAAATCATATTAGATAATACACCAGATGCATGTATCATGCGCAGTTCTGCACATTGTCAAGAATTAAAATAACAGGACACTATAAAATATCATTTCCTATGCAGTGTTCACAGCAGCATAGAACAACAACGAACTGTTTGACCAATCTATAGACCAGTGACAGTCGTACTGAATGACATTACTATACCTTGGAGTCACTATTTGGTATTCTCTGCTCGTGATTGGATTCGACAGTTGACCGACGCACAGACAAAGTCCTGGTCTTGTGACAACAGAAATAGTGAAGCATTTTAATAACCTCTATATCCTCCTCTTCATCATCATAATACTCCGGTGAAATACACAATAATCCTCAACCTTATTTTATCAGGTAAAACCATGTCAGTGACTGCGAGTATGTCAATGGTTAAGGAAGCATGATAGCTCTTCAAACAGTGTTAATGTTGCACGGCATGAGTAAGAGGCTGTGTTGTACTACAGCCTAGACTATACAATCTAGGTGACACACAGGGAAATCAGTGAAGCATTCAGGAACAAACTGTCCTTCATCCAGATGTGCATAAATATTATCGTCCAATCTAATTATTTCCCGCTCAATATCATCAGTACATGTACATCCGTCTTACCTATTGGTCCAGGCAGGTGTCGTTAACATAGTAAACTATAGTGCACCAATTACAATCAGCCTGTCATGCAAGAAATGATTTGCATGATAAATTCTTTATCAGTCTTATAATTGTTTCCATATGTGAAGAGGATATAGAGGTTAATGCCAAAGCTATTGGGAAATATTGTGCATGTACTGTCATTCAATTATGATATATCAGTAACATAATTATTCTCTCTACAATGTGTACACTGCTAAAATTGGACTAACACAATTATCTGTTGTTGGAATTTTAAAATACTAATAGACATTGGACTGTGGGTAAATTTGCAAAATTATATTTAAAAAAATACTACTACTTGTACACGTATGTTACCTTCTTAAAATTATTTGCACTGTATACGGGAAATGCATTGCATATATACTGAACAAAATACAACGACACAGGGATTTCCTTTAGTATGACAAACTTTAGACAACAACTACACCTTTGGCTAACAGTCGTCGCTCACTATATCGTTAAGTTGTTGTTACCATGGTTTTGCGACATCGGCATGGCGTAACTACTGACGTCTTCGGGAACATGGCCCCTGGATGGTTAAACACATTTCGTTGCCAACAACAGGAACAAGTTATTTTAATACGGTATTGACACATTGAAGTGTTACATTCATCATAATGTACATGTACATATCCTAACAACTCACTGCAATCTGATATAGCAATTGAACAGAGACTGGGGATAAACATTAAGAAGCAAGTTCCTCTAGAAAGCTGTGTGGGGCGTGGGCATTGTGGTGTTATATGAACAGGTGCTATCACAATCAACATCATAATAATGGAATATAACAATCTAAACACATCAAATACATTATTTCTAATAAAGTAAATTAAACAAATTCAGCACGGAAACTAGAAGATCAGTGTCAAGCAATAGAGTAAGATATTTTCAAAGGTGTAACAAGATTAAAGTTAAAAATACATGTACAGTGTACAGTGTATAGTCTAAGTGGACAAATAAATAAAGAACATCCTGTACAAGAAGACTTCAAGGAGATTATAAACAATGCTGTTATCACCAGGTATTAGGATGAAAGAAATGTAGGCATGCTAAGTCCAAGTTACAGACCTACTCAAAATAACTTTGATGCCAAAAATGATGAAATGGTTCCATCTCTCTCCAAACTTCCTTCCCCTTCCTTAAAAAGCAACACTGTTTGGCATCTTCGTTTACTTTAGAACAAAAAATGTCCTGTTTACTATTTTTGAGAACCTGAACAATTCAGGATATACTAGTATTTTTTAACTCTTTCCAATAAAAAACATAAAAATTAAGTCACATTTCACTTACGTGGCCTTGGTATTTGACACGTGACTTTTATAGCAAAAACAATGTTTACGATTAGAAATGGTGTGTCTGCTATGAATAAATAGTTGATCAACATATTATAGAGCTTAAAGTATTGGCTTTAAATTTAATATTGATCAGTGCACTTAACAATATTTGGGTAAGTATTCGAAAATCATATACTGGAAGACACAGTATAAAAAGTTTGTTCACATCAAAAGGGTGTGCCTCATTTATTGAAGATAAATTTTAATATATACGTGTAAGTTGATCCACTTTGCCTTGCATGGATACAATTATTAGATATTATAATCGAAATACTTAAAGTGTCAAATTGACAAACATTGATGAAAGTGACCAACATACATAATGTGGTTGAAGTAATGATAGTGAGGCCAATTGTCAGGCATTAATGTCACTACAGTATTTTCATGACAATATACCGGTAGGGCCAGAAATTAAGCATAATTACAAATGTATGCCAGAATATAATTACCGTTACTATTTTGTATGGAAGGGAAAATACATGTCTTAAAAAGGAACTATAATGGAGGCATTTATAATAATTGGATTCGATAAAATAATGCAATTAATAGACTTTCAGTTTGATTAGATTGGCATAACCTACTAGGGAACATGCATTCTTCAGCTTTATGTCCCAATAGTCCAAGTTTTGTTTTCTAAGGTTAGGTATCTGAAGTATTAAACATGGCACACAGATAATTATTAACTTAATACTGCCGAATGTGGAACATTAAAAGATACTATTTTGCTGATTTTTTTTCAGCATAGATGCAAAAATATATATTAGAGACGAAATTACAGTGTCAAATTTATAAACCTCAATCTTCCTCCCAGATGAAACCATTCCATCTTTTTTGACATGACATCAATTATGAGATGCCTGTTAGTGAAGCTGGTGAATAATGAGTTCTACGTGTAAGCCCTGAACCGCACAGTGAATGGTTGTTACCTGACTGTTCGGACTCCGAGGACTAGCTCGTGGCAGGCGAGGTTTGGGTGGGATGGGGGGAGGGCCGTGTCTGCTTGAGGCAGAGAGGTCGAGACATAGACTGTCTTTCTCAGCACTGACATTCAGCGAAAGCGATCGAGGCGAGCTCAGTGATGATTGCTGGTTGAGTGGCAACACAAACAAAAATGTTAATCAACGTAAAATGCAAAAAAAACCAAAAAGTTCAAACAATGTTGAAATAAATTACAACACACAAAAAGTGAATAAAATGCATTGTGTATCTAGCCTTGTATGTTTGTGCTGTACATGAACATCATAAAACTTACTTTAAATGATAGTCATATTTTATATTTACTATTTACAATGTTACGGTAAATGTATGGATTGGATTAGAGTATTGATATTTCGTTCAATGGAAGAAGTTAGAGGTAATCCATATACTTGCAGTATACTGAAAGAGAGTTCAGGAGATATTTTGTCCAAAGTGTACAAAGGGAGGTATAGGGGGAGTGGGGTTTATGGCACATACGTTCATGTATGTATCCATAAAATTCTCATGATATATTGAATGCATTGTAGTTAAACTGATCTCATTTTAATTAATGGATCTACAAGTAGCCTGTTAATTGTTTTCTGTACAGTTAATTTTCTTCATGATGTAGGCTGAATTAATATCTCCAATTTTCAAATCTTAGTGTAACATTTAATATTTTGGTTATGGTAAAGAATTTCAATAATGGCTACCAAAATCTTTTATTTGATAATATCAATCCAGAACTGTCGGATGACAGTCAAGTGATGTTAAATACAGAGCAGATTGCATGTAACCAATGTCCAAATACATGTACGGTAGGCTCACAATTTGAATGCTATGAGATGTGTATGTGTCCATTGGCGTCTCACCCATATGCTGTGAGTATCGGGGGATGGTTATAGTTGTGTGTGCAAGTACTAAATGGACGGCTGCTTAGAGACTGAGTCTGAACATGCAGTCAAATTAGGACAATCAATATTCCAACAGTAAAATACACACAAAAGCCTCACACCAAGTTTATTATATTTGTAATAGCCTAACAAGAAATAAAATCAAATTACTTTTCTCACCTGACAACTCAAAAAAGAAATCAAATAATTATTGTACTTGTGTACGCGTACATGTATATTACTCACTTGCTACAGGTCTATAGCGTTAACAAATTTCAAGTTACAGTTCAACAATTTCGATATGTTTTCTACCAATATATTTTTCGCAATATCCGTTTGAAACAATGCAAGACACAGACAAGGCTAGTTCACAATACACAAGTATTATACAAAACATAAATATAAAATGTCAATACATACGTTAATTAAAGCTGATTTCATGCAGATTAATACAAATAAAATTGCTTTAAAAAAGTTGCAACTTGCAAATAATCGAAAATGTGTTTCCTTTAGTACATGTACTATTTAAACAATTAAAAAATATCCATACAGTATTGAAGTTTTCTATCATACCAGTTAATTCAAATATGTAATTTGTTAGTGGTTAATTCTATAACTACGTGTAAGACATATTAGTAGCATTCTGTTATTATTGTTAGTCACAACGAGCAGCATTTAGTATCAGCAACTATGCACATGCTGCCTTACATATGGACATTAGTCCTTGACCTTCAATCACAATTACATGTAAGTGACTCCAGACAAATGTACCTCATTTGACTTTAAAATTTAATGATGGGAGATTATATATTTTATTTGCATGCATGTACATAATAATTTATTAAGTAT
The DNA here is from genome assembly GCA_032355825.1 of Melanodrymia aurantiaca. Taxonomy (NCBI): domain Eukaryota; kingdom Metazoa; phylum Mollusca; class Gastropoda; order Neomphalida; family Peltospiridae; genus Melanodrymia; species Melanodrymia aurantiaca. The sequence continues at coordinate 1,194 of JAULBR010161419.1, read as the reverse complement.
GATGGTGATGTTCTAAATATTAATTATTACCTTTTAGATAAAAAATTCCTCAAATGATAAGTTGTAAATTTTGGTCACAACTACATGTATATACATGTACTAGTATATATTACACTGACCATCAAACCCGTAGCCAATGGAGCCGGGTTGGGGTTTTTGGTGGGGGTGGTGCATGAAGGGGAGATTGGAAAGGCCAGTCACGTTCTCAAAAGAATTTTGATAAGAATCAAGTTATGAACTTCCAAGTTTGTCTACAAACCTTGTACACAGAAATATGGCAACTGGCAGACAAATGTGCTACAAGGTCATCGATTTAACAAAAGTACAAATCTCTATTCACAGCAATGCGTCCTTCGATCAAAGAGTAATTACTGAGTCATATCTTACTTTAAATATTTCCACATTACAATATTTCTACATTACAAACACTTGTGATAGATGCCACACCCAAAATCAATAAATAATACAATTAATAACAGGACGCATTGATTTTTGCATTATGCTTCAAATAGACTGACATTCAGGATTAGCAATATATTTATATATATATTCCTTTTTTGTCAAACCAGACTCTTGTGTACAAAATTAGATCTTTAATAAAACAAGACAGTACAATAATGTTTTATGTGCCTAAAAATAATGAATTCTTCAAAATGTATTGACATTAATGTAAGAAGAATTAATAATGGTGATTACTAGTCTACGATGTGAAATTAATGGAATTTAAATTCTATTAGTAGTACAAGTAACAATTGTAGTAGATAACAAAAATCAGGCCTTGTTATTTGAAATCTGCAGATTAGCTAAAAATAGCGCACCTAGTGCTACATGCCATGTAGATAAATTTGCTGATGTTTAGAGGAGCTGTTTTTATGGTGATTGTGGCGGCAAAGCCTGAAATGTGAGTACAGAAGACACATTAAGCATGAAGACAAGTTATGGGGTGGGGTGGGGGGGGGGGGGGTCTTACCAACATACATGTATTTTGGTTTTGGTTAAAGGGCTTTGTATTCATGAATATATTTTGTCTCTTTAAGTAATCACCTAATATATCACAGCAATTAGTTGTTCTTTACCAAAAACAAAAAAAAGAAATCGTTAAACATATAGAGATTAGTATACGAGCGGGTGTGTCGTACTGATTTTACGAAACGAGTGTCAGGATTCTTGTATTGCCCGAGCGAGAGCGAGGGT
>JAULBR010161310.1:3399-16859 GCA_032355825.1 Melanodrymia aurantiaca | reverse complement strand
CACCCTATAAAGTGGTTCTATAGTACTTGCCTCTGACCAGTTCAAACTTTTTGATAATTACCCAGAATAATTTCTATAATGGAAAAAAGCCTGCAAATGTCCTGTCCGACACGAAACGAATACCATGAAATGGCCCAGTACCAACAGACTCATTATCATAATTTATACTGGAAACAGAGGTTTATAGCCATAATTTATATAGAAAACAAAGATTCATTATCATAATTTAACACATTATATAATGCAGCATCTGGCCCCCAAAGAGTATCCACTCTGGGCGGTCAGAGGTCATACCCAAGGCGGGCATGCATGTACCTTAAGTGAACATGTGCCTATCAAGGTTTAGCCAAGCACCCCCTGCCCCATAATGGCCTCTGAATGTGTACAATAAAAACCATTGCATTCCTTTACCAAATACATGTATTTAGATTTTATTCTATACGTACATGAACTTTAAATATAAAAACAAATGTGTCGTACTAACCTGCTGATTACAATTTCCACGGGGCCCAACACGCAAGTAACCTCCACCACTGACCGAAGCATTGCCTTGATGACACAACTTAATATTCTCCAAGAATTTCGCTCGTAACTCTCTCATTGGGTACACACATATTGCCGAATCGGTTCTTCTCTCTGTTTGAGAATCACGGGAGAACAGAGCGACCAGCACGTCATCATCGTCGGATAGATTATCAAACGACTGCTTCAACACTTCGGCCGGTTTGATGATAGCCGACGCCTGCACCATGTTATAATCCACCCCGTTGTGTTGACACTTCAGAGGAATGTCAGCATAGGAAAAGAAATTTGGATCATTCTGGCAGATCTGAATAATTTTCGATACATTCTTGGTGGATGGGGTTTCAACCACAGAATCCTTCTGAACTGTGAGGAAATAACTGAATTTATCAGAGCTAAATCCAGACACATATTTTATGAGATAACTTGAGGTGACCTGCAGTTTTAAGTATATTGATGATGACAAGCCCTGTAAAGGATTTCTAACTTCTGAAAATGAAAACCTGTCTTTGCCTAAACTCCTACTGCTGATAGCTGGAACAACATCTCTATAAGTTGGATATGTAGGATCCTCATTAGTTCCCCCTGTACATGTTGTTGCTACGTACAGAACATTGTGTTGCTGAGGACCAGGGGCTATAAACGCAACTGTCGATGCATTTGGTTTATTCGCAGCCACGGCATAATCATTTACTTGGCTACCTTCGTAATAAGTCCTACTTTTGGAAATATTCAATAAATTCCTAGTTTCGCACGAACCCTGATATACACTACCACACGTTATTAGCTTTTTCCGATTCGTATCGATGGTTAAAATTTTATTGTAGTTCTGCGTCTCACTCTTTGGGTAGGAACATGATATAGGCGATGGTAAACAGTTGGGACTGTCATTCCGAGGCCCCGTTTCGACCTCTACAAGAAGCTTTAGGTCGGAGTCGAGCTGGTACAGGCGGTTGATGGCTCCAACGTAGACGATCCCGGTTTCATTGTCAATGGTCAAGTGATTGAGCTGGTGCCCGAGGGTAATGCTGTATATCAATTTGCTGAATAATCCGAGAATCATGAAGAAAACTCCTAGTGTTGCAACTAACATTTTGGCCAAAGACTTGACTACTGCATATACATCACGTGACCCGGCAGACTTATCCTTCGTCTCGGAAACTCATTAATACTCGTCTACCGCACTTCCACGCAAACTGTCTTTATTTACACGTCATGCACATCCAATCTGAAAAACAGAAAAGACAAAAATTTCATTAAATCCCTGAGGATATAAAAAAAAAAAATCTAAATTAGTTGATTAGAAAATGATAAATTCTCTAATAACACAAGCGTATTAATTTAATTATTTATAAGTTACTCAGTGTGTGCTAATACATTTCAGTTATTGACTGGTTTGTCCTAATACTTAGTGCACATGCACACATGGGAGACATGCTGTGTGCAAAAATCTGATAAGCATGATGTGTAACAGGTATAAACATTGATGCAATGTTATCAAACATTGATGAAATTATTGTCACTGACATAATATACTAAATGCAATGCGGATCCATGGGAGGTTGGGGAGTGGGTGGCGTGGATGGCATTAGGGAATAAAAACCTTACATGTAACCCAATAAGAACTATTTTTTTTGTATAACTAATTATTGAAAGTGACATTTGATCATCCTGTAAACATTGCTGGATCTGCCTTTGGGAGGTTAAAGCCGCAATATGTAATTTTTGCATTAAAAAAAACCTTGCTATCTTTTTTAAAAGGATTTAATTGCTTTATAATTATTCGAGTGATTGTAATTTTCATTATAAATTATAAACGCTAAAAGGACAAAAGTTTCAGACAGGAGAATAATACAAATTTTACAGTATTTTAAACGTACAATTGAGGTAGAGAATTGACAAGTAGTAGTCATTACACTTGAGTGTCTGAAAACAGACAAGTATGTTGTAATCACAGCGAGGTGTATTTCGGATACCAGCTCCTCGTGTTATTTCCTTCAAGCAGTGACAACACATGCAAGTCTGTGAGCTCAAGTTACAGGCTTGTTGCAGTAGTTTCTCAGCCATTCAAGTGGCGGCTGGCTCCAACTCAGTCTTTGATGTCGATGCGTTTCTGGTGGTGACACCACACCGAGTGGCAATTAGCCGAGTAATTAGAGCCATGCTCACGAGTCTAGAGCACTCGCAGGAAGAACTCCACCTTCTTTAATATATCCGCAGCTAAGATTCATAATCCGTCGAAAACCGTGTATAAAGATCCATTTATATTTGATGTGTTGCACTCAGTGACACTTGAAAAAGGTGAAAAACGGAACATTAAGTGGGTCTCTCTTTGGTCGTTGAAATCGGAATTGCCCAACTTTTGAAAAACTAGATGCAACTTGAAGCAGTGGCTTGGCAGAGGATACCACGGCTTGAGTGCAGAAGCAGGTTGTTTGTACAGCAGGCCACTGACCCATCAATCAATTAATCAATATCTGTATTGTACAAAATGCCCAACTAAGGCCGTTACAAACTACAAACATAACCAGAACCTCGATCGGAAGGTCAAACAATATGATTAACACATTTTGATAATTTACATGTTTGTACCGTATATATGTACAAAAAAATGTGTTAAATGGCGCCTGTTCCAAACGTCTAGCTGGTCCCATAAAAACCGAGAGAACCTCCGCCATTATATTTCTACAGTTACCGTTATCGGCGATGCCTAAAAGCTATCTTGTACACCGAGTAGCTTCATGAGAATACAATATGTTATGTTTATCACATGAGTAATATAATAACATACCACCTAGCAACACAGGCTCCACATGCTATTCCATTTCACACCGCCATTTTACGATCAAGCTCAGCATTTTTACTTCTTAAACTGACAGATTGGTTAGGTTTCCAGCACAAAAAAAGTCTTAACTTCTCGTTTGATGTACATCTTGTTTGATTCTTTTACACAAGTACATAAAATAACAATATAATTCTTCAAGCTTTTAACATCAACGACTAAACTTCTCAGAAAATGGGCGATGATTCACGAGTTTCTCACAGGAAAAAACAATGAGGAAGAAAGGAACATGATGAGCAGACAAGATAAATCAATTTTGTTTTGGAAAAATAAAATATGGAAAAAATATTTAGGAAGACATGTGCACTGTACAAACTTCCATTATATCAGTTTTTACCACAATTTTGGTACCCATGTACTCATTTTATGTTTATTACTCCCTGGTTACTGTGTAGTTCTTATTATTGCAACCTGTTTGATACATAATTATGTAGGTTTATTTCAACTTTGAATTTTAGTAATTCTGAAGGTAAAGTAAGAAATAGCACTGTTATTATTTAAAAGGTAATTGTGAACTATAATATTCATCCCACACTCCTGTATCTTTGCACTGAAAATCATGGTTTAAAAACAACTTACATTTTCAGGATCATCTGAGCCTATAGGGCGGTGAGATGTGGCCCTACATTTTTAACATCTATTTTCTTATTCCTATATATATATAAAATGTTGTTCACAGCATTTTGTTCACTTTTATAACACACTTTATATTATTTATATTATATACACCCATGTCCCAGTACCACTCTTCCACTCTCCTGACTTTACTACACGAAACAAAAAAGATATGTCGAACATAACATGTACATGCAGCTTTTTATGCGATTGTCTATTCAACAAAAGGGTTCACCTATCAAGTAATAAATTTAACACCATGTTGAATGGGGAAAAAGCTGTATGAAGATGATACATGGCAGTGTTGTGAGAACTTTCAAGAGGTAGCTGATATTATGGCATGGCATGAAGTCCCAAGAGGCTGCCCATCTGTATGTTACATAACCCATGTCTACTGTGATGAGACCTGCATCAAAGAATGGCAGTTATGGTAATTTGCTCACAACAGTTAACAGGCAATAAATTTTACACCATCTGGGGCGTGACATGCATCCTTCAACGCCTGCACCAAAACCAGCATGCACAGGAACATTTGGTAAGCATAAAAGCCCGCATTTGAAGATGAATCTGGGCATAGATTTTGGTTGCACCATCACAAGGCAGTTGTAAATCTGAACAAGTTTACATACCTTGTCAGGCACCATCTGCTTGTTATCATCACAACTGTACATTTTAAAAGTACTTTACCTCCAACATGGTGCAAACAGGATGAAAAGAATGGTCGTAATGGTAGAAACTGTAACACCTATTACTATTCACCATCAGATTAGTTGCCCTCAATAAATTTTCAGTCATTCAGCAATGACCACAAACAAATTTATGACCTTTTTCAAACCAATTTTAGTACGCCAAATTGGCACTGTTAATGGAGTGAACAAGACCTCAAACACCAAAGAGTGTAAAATTGAAAGAGGAAAAATTACATCCGGCAAATCGCAGTATTCGGTTGGATAAATTTAAATTAAAAAGCTTAAATAGATACCATAAGGTGAAACACGTAAAAATTGCACTGCACTGGTTATGATCTCATGGTAATTATTGCTTATCACTTTAACTCAACATCCTGGGACTAGACAGTCAATATATAATTATATATTTTGCAATATTAATTAGCAACATGGAAAAAGTGTAAAAATTAAATTGCTGAGATACATAAAAAATAGATTTCAATAGACAACAGCAGGTGTGTAGGTAATACTCTCACAAAACACTCTGACAGGAACTAAATTAATATTTAAAATATTGTACAACTTGTCTGCATGAACAATTTTAATCAAGTCATTCAATTATCACTAATTGCACAAACTTTAAAAAATGACCCTCTTGAACTATTTTTATAAATAATTTAATGTCATTAAAGAATATTAATTTGCGAACTATTTTGAAGTGTTGTTAAAGATGCCAAATTAATTATACACAACATTTAATGTGTACAATTGAGACGTTTCTAACAAACCTACAGATGGACAATTATTACCTTCTCAGCATTATTCTTTTCATAACTGCAATAACAAGACATCATGAACCAACTCGAATGTTATAACCGATATGGTTTTCAATGTCAATTTATCTTCAGAACAGCAGAATAACACACCAAAAACCACCTCTTGTGGGTGTAAATGAAGTGAAAAGGCCCCACACCAGGTTAACACATTGTTGTACAGCTGTCCGGACCAGACAGTAGAATTCCTCTCAAAGAACAGGAAGAAGACATTAAAATCCAATTTCTGACCATAAGGAATCATAAAAAGACTTTGTAGACATGTAAAGCAGACTACCGACCCAGACAGCTGCAAGGATCAAGGCGGTGTGGCCAATGAACTGGTCAATGGTTGTGAAGCACTGACCTGTGGTCAGACCATGATCAACGTGTGACTTAACTAGCCTAATTAGACCCAGTAGGATTGAATAGGCTGGTCCCAGGCGCCAGACAAGACCATGGGTCATACACAGACTGTGCATGTACAGTAGTTATAATATGCCAAGAGAAATAAAAGTTCGAGAATTCCTAATACATTATAAATAATCCAATATTAGATATACTATTTATTTTTAATTTCCGTGCCTTCTTTAGTTAATGCACCTTTGAATATGCTTGCAGCAAGATCTTGTACATACGGTGGTAAAAAGTATGGAATTCACATCATAAGGCTGTGTTTACCACAGTTAACACTAGTTTTGCTGTACGTGATCATTTTTAGTGAATGTCTGGCATCATCGCTGTTTGAACAGTCATTCATTGGTGCATGCTATCAACAGGCCTTGTGTTTGAAGACAAGCAATCACTCATGTAAAATACTGTTTACTGGCATGCTAAATATCACCCATCTAAGGCCGAAAAAAAAAAAAAAAATCACATTTAAAAACCCACAAATTTATGCATGGAAATGCATTTCAGATCCTCTTTAATGGGAAGAATACGGGGTGAAGATGCCCACCGAACCCCGCCATCCCCCCCCCCCCCACCCCCTGTCCAAACTCTCCAGGTATTTTATGACTTCTAAACTCACATTTCAGGCTTCACCATCACAATCAGTGAATCAGTATAAAGACAGATTGTCAAAACCCTCCAAAATAAACTTAGGTGGGACATTTTAATTGAATAATACCAAACAACATTTTCATGTTATTGCATTGCTCAACCAGTAAAATCTGATTTACAATAACATAATAGATACTAAAAGAAATCCCCCCAAAATATACACCTTAAAAATTGAGTGATCATCCTAAAATACATCCTCTATTAATATACTCCATTTAAACTGGTCTATTAATAGATGAACCAGAGTTATTTTTACCTTGGTTTAAATAGTGAAGATGCCAAAAATATATTTAAAGATTCCAAATTTAGTAATAATTTTAAATCTTTGACGGTATACATTCTACCCACATCAGTACCTAATTTTAATAGATTCCAATCCATCTGTGCAAATGTCAAATGCCATGATGCATCATGAACTTCCACTGTGAGTTAGTGTGCTCACATGTTCCTACTAACCAAGCTCACCTGTAGGCTTTCCACTGAATTAGCAAGGACTCCAGGGACCATTTAAAGAAGCATCATCCTTGATTTGATATCAAAGTTTGATGAGCCTCAAGCAGAAGGTGACATGTGTTTTCTATTGCCGCCATTACACAGGTCATTAACGCACGATCTGCACAGCTACATGTGGCTCCATGCAATGCACTCATCCCCATGAAAAATTAACTCGCTCTTTTATCATTATTTGTCCCTCTTTAGGTTAGGTGTATGCTCAACTAATAAACGACCAGTGTTTGCTCAAGAACCCAGCACAAAAATAACTCAAACACCTGGATCCTTATAATACAGTTTATATATTACAACCATCTGGAAACATTATAGAAAAAAACACATCCATGATCGGAGGGGTAAATAGTCTGTTGCAACAATTTTGTTTTGAAAATAGGTTTTCACACCAAAATAACTAGCCAATAACATTCGTTTAATATGATTGAAAATGGCTGAATTGAGGTTAGAAATAAACTCAATAGTTATGTAAATAAAATAAAATCTTTTATTTTCATGGGCTTAAATTTTTGTAGTTTTGCTACAAAACACATTTAGTTAGGTACTTGAATGTGTTGATTAAAAAGGGATTGTTGGTAATAAAGCTTGGTTGTGTATGTACATTTGTATTATATTTTCATTGTGTTCCAAAATTTGTTGACTGCACAAACTACATGAAAATTAGACCACCATGAAATAATGTGATTTCACAGTACATAAATGTAGATCTATAAAAACATCACACTAAAGTAAAAAGATAGTGGTGGGAGATAATTTAGATGGTAGGTAGTATTAATGATAAAAATCATGTTGCAATAAGCTTCGCATAGTGGTCCACATTATTACAGTGAAACCTGTCTTAAGCAGCTACCTAAGGGAGTAACAAAAAGTAGCATCTTGAAGATAGGTGGCTGCTTAATACAGGTGGCCGCTCAAGCAGGTTTGACTATTATTAGTAATCAAACAGATGATTTTCTGCCAACCAAAAATCCACTCGTTAAGAACCATGGTCTGTGTACTTGCTGAATTCTACTAGCAACTATTCTAAAGTGAGGTCGGGGGGACTAGAGATTTTCCTGAATTCTACTAGTGAAGAAGTCAGGTCTGATGGGCAGTGGATTTGCTTAACATGTTCTTGACATTATTCCAAGCTGCAAATCCAATATCATTTATCTACATCGAGGGAACGCCCATGGTTCAAAGTGGCAGAAAAATAGCCAAATTATGGAAATGAAATCAGAGTAGAGGTCGAGTAAGCAGCACGTCTTAAAGGAAATAATGTTTTTAAATGCTCAAAACATTTCCTACACACTTGAGAGTAACCAGGGGGAAAATGGTGTATGGCGCCATGGTGTGAATACAGTTCATAAAGTGGCCATCATTACTGACACATTCCCACTGTGAAATAATTACACTGATTCAACCACACTGAGAAAAACAATCCAATTCTGATATAATTATTCCAGGAAGCAATTATTAAATGAACCAATCAGAATTCAGTTACCACGATTTGTGTCTCGTTTTAAAATTGAGAGAGACGAATATTCTCAGTAAACCACTGAATTACGCAAACACTGTTTAGATAATCTAATTAGATTCTATGCAAATTAGAACACATTCTTTCTCAATGGTTAGCGTGTTCATCAATGCTCCTCAGTAGACTTGTTAGAATCATTGAAGGATTTCTCCCTGTTTCACAACAGGTACGTCAAAGACTGTGGAATGTGCTGTCCTACCTTTGGGAAAGTGCTTATAACAGATCCCTTGCTGCTAAATGAAAAAGTGCAGTCTATGTGGATGTAGTAAAGTTTGTTCTGAGACAGTTTCAAAATCAACAGGCATTTAGTATATTAATCAATGTGCTCTAAATGCAACATTGTAGAATTTTCACTTTGGGTGGTCACCTCTCACATTTGGAACAAATAAAATGTACAAGTATCAAACTGTAGGTAGAGGGCACTCAGTTCAAATAATATCAGGAAAACAGCAGAGCAATGCTTTAATATTCTGTGAATCTGTATAATAGTGACATTCTTGTTTCTATACAGTAATGTTATAATGGTCACCAATGTTGTATATTTATTTCTATGCTGCCACCATTCATACTTCCTACGGAACCAGTCTAGTAAAGCATGACTGGTATGTCGTGTATCCAATAAACTCAATATTAACGGGACAAAAATTTGTCTATTGTTTACTGTGGTAGTATAAGATTCCAAACATACATGTTTTAAAAGCAGAATGTTCAGATATTGATGCAGCAACTAGAAGCAGGTGTAGGTGGTCTGTGCGCAGTGTGTAACAATGGAGTAACTAATGTCAATAGAGTACAGAAACTCACCAAAACATGTGTTCAAATGCTGCATCCATTTCCTGATACAGCCAGTCAAAAATTGAATAAACATGCAAGAACTACACCACATAAATTAGATCTTTACAATTAACTTCGCTTTACAATACTTTTTATTAATTTAATCATTTATGATATGGTGTTTGTACTTTTCACCCAAAGATAAGTTTTCACATTCGTAAAGAAAATACTAGAATAAACTAAATTATATTGAATGGCAACATTCAGCTGAAAACTAGTCAATAATAAGAAATTGGCCATAGAATACCGAGTAGCAATGGCAACAGACTTCAAAAATGAAAAATAAACAGTTTTTGTGCTGGCAATAAAAAGTCCTTGCAAATCAAGTTTGCTGCAGGTTTTATCGCAGCATTGCCACTGCAAATTCCAGAGGTGTTGCCTTTAATTAGGAACAGCTGACCTTAAAAAAAACAATGGACAGCCACCAAACAACACCCAGCTGGCAGCAAGTGCACCAGACTCTACAATGAAAACCTTTTAGCAAGTAACAAGCTTATCACCAGACCTTTGATGTGTCCTGCAGGATCTGACCTCGATTTGACATAAAGGATGTGGGGTGAATGACAGTGTTCAAAGAATGAATGTATTCAGTGATACTAGTCACAGAACATAATTACAGAAAGCTGAATTGAAATAATGAAACCTCACCACTGACCCAGACTGAGCCTGCAACATTAACGTTATCCCACTGAGCTAATTACCACGGAAACGGGGATGTTAGCGAAGTCATTATCTCAATAAAGAGAATACATAAAATCTGCAATATGAAAGCAAGAAGACAGAATCAAGCTGGTTTACAATCGGAATCGTCTTAGGAATTAAGTACAAAACACGGGATGATGATGAAAAAACTCTTAACAATAACCATCTACTCTCAGAGAAAGAAATGTCTACAGCAAACGAAACGGCAACAAAAAAATTCAACAATTCCACTCAACATGGCCAGCATCAATCTGGGAATTCCTGTGAGGGTTTTTCACATACCTCCAGGTACAGAACACTTCAATACAATGGACTGGAGCAGAGAAATGTGGGTATTCTTTACAATAACCAAAACAACATGTTCCAAGCAAATACATGAAATGAATGGATTTTGAATGGAACCTTGGAACATGGTATACAATGGGTGATTAGCAACGACATGTATATACATAAGGAATACAACAGTGGATCGGGATAACAAAGAAGGATCAACATATAGGCCCCTATTTAAAAAGATAATATGCATTCGTTTTATACATAAAGATTCTATTTTCTGTAGTTCCAAGTGAAATGAGCTCGGCTTCATTATTTGTTTCCTTCATTCACAATTGGTGTATATTTTCCTATAATTAACACTAACACAAGACCCTCATATAAATTTATATTATGCATGCAAACTGCAGATGTTCAGATAATCCTACACTATAATCAGAAAATTACTTCCCGTCAGCCTATAGAATCAGGCCACTATGGACATGCGACTGGATGCCAACAGAAATACTGATGCCACTGGATAACATATAATAATAATATATTAGTCACCTTGTTTCCGCACGGCAATAAAATCCCATACATTTCCTGCCACAGCAAGACTCTTTGGCTCTCGTAACATTATTAAATGAGAATATTCCGAACCGACAGAACTGCATTGCGAGATATTTAGAGAACAAAGCAAGTAGATAGCAGAGGAGATGTAACAAAGGCTGGTGTATCGCAGATGTAATATATGTGCCAGGTATAGTGTTGCGCACTACAGTGCACTACGCATCTGATAAACGAGTAGCGACAGCAATCTTTGGCTTTCAGCATTGCTGCACAATTGTCCCGACACTTGGAGCATTCTATTCGGTAAAACACAGCTGGAGGATGAATCCTTCCCAGGATAAGTAGCATAACACCATATGTTGCAGATAGCACACATAGTTGGTGTATTACACGTTAGGTGTACAATTAAAGTAAAATCTACTCTTGTTGTTGAGATCACGGCTTTACTTATTACTGCTCTACATTCTATTAATCAACACTTTCGTACCTTGTGTAATATAAAAGCGGGACATAGCAGTGGAAGAACATCCACCTGAGGTTCGAAGAACCGATCCTCCTCAGAGGACCTGTTGAGTTATTTCTCGTTCCAACCCGTGATCTACAACTGGTTTATCTATCAAAGGCTGTGATGTGTGCAATCCTGTCTGTGGGAAAATGCACATAAAAGATCCCTTGCTGTTATTCTAAGAGCTGCGCCATCTGTACTTGCATTTTAGGCTTTACCCCCATAATCGATCATTTTCACTCGCTTGAATATTTTAAATGACAAGCCTGTTTTTTCAGGCCTGTATTTATAGGGCTTTATAGGATTAATCTAAAATGACAATTGGAAAATTTGTTTTGTTAAAAAACACTAGAATTTTTATTAGGTTAATAGAAATACCTGCATAGAGACCTGTTTTATATGCAGACAGGACAGAGCATTCCAGACAATTTGATATGGGCAAATTGCAACATTTGTCACAGTAAACCAGTTAGGATGTGTGTGATATGAAACATGTGACTTCTGGCACACACTATAATGCTATTTCCAACTTGGTAATGATGACATAGTGAGAAACAGACTTTGCCAAAACATCGGGGAAAAGACTGGTAATAATTCCAACTGAAGATGTGAGTGTAATTTAGATGCAACTAACTAACTGGCAAGTGGAATCTGACATTCACGTAAAGAGATAAAACACTACACTACATTTAGAAACGTCAGTCCCTAAATCTGGTCTCGTGGCTGTAATTAGCTGCTTGGCTCATCTCCACACCGAGCAGTCTGTTATCTGTTTGTATAAAAAGCTTTGACTGATAAACTGAGACTGAACAGGGTACAGAGAGAATGGTTGCATGTTGCACAGTCAGCAACACCTGAACAATAAACATTGTCATAATATATTAAGATAAGCAGACCACCCAAGGCAGTAGTGTTGAAATAGAATAGGAATGGATGGCAGACAAAATGAACTGCTTGTGTCAAAGCTCTGATTCTGCTGCAGCTCACAACACCAATAACAGGATGCCATCTGGGTGCCTACTGAAATTATGTCTTAAACACACAGCAGTACACACCAGACCCGATTGTATTGAAAACAAATACAGGTGGAATGGCAGGATGTTGCCCAATAGTTTGAACATTGTGTAATATATATTTACACCAGTTCTATATGGCGGTGATACAAATAGCAAATAAAGCATCCGTAGGAAGCAAACATATATTGGTAAGGCGTTTTCTTCTGGCTTCACTTGCGTAAGTGACCACACAGCTGCAAGCACCAAAGGGGTAGGTTTGCTTTTAAATACCATATTTTGGTTAGGCCCAAGACTAATGGGGCTTCCCTCTTCCTACAGCCGTGTGCTATATGACCAGGGATGGATACAGGAATGTGAAAAAGTGGAGTGTAAAATGTTTACAATTTGAAAAGGTGGGTGCCAACAATGTGAAGAATACCACTTTGCAACTGCCATCTGGATCTGCCTAGGATTACTATCAATATGCAACAAGGAAAGAAGAAATATTAGTGTATTTTGACATATTAGTGGTTCATTTGCGCAAATCAATTGCTACTAGTATATGACTTGATCACATGTAATTACAGCTACGTTAAAACAAATACACAAACTACAGTTTGCATCAACAGTTAACTGCATGAACGTCTGAATAAAACATTGATTGAAGTTGTATAACAGGCAACACTCAATTACAAGACATAATGGTATTTGTTCTCATTACACAACGTTGGTCCACATAATCATCGCAATGATGATTACATTATTTTTAACTATTTAGAAAAATTAGCACAGTAAATGCATGTACATACCTTCCCTATTTCGTAAACAACAAAAATTCACAATGGTTTTAGTACTCTATGAAACTATGCTATTCCAGTTTCAAGGTTTCCCATCCAGTTTGAAAATATACCCCGGTACCACAATTTTTGTAAAAGCGGTTAAAGCAAAATCTTGTCTCGAGTGATGTCTGCCGTTTGTTATGTAAGTATATATATATTAATATTTATGTAAAAAACTTAGTCATGTGATCAAACCTTTGTATGCAGAAACTACGG